>VZTH01016180.1:0-152630 GCA_013397815.1 Aleadryas rufinucha
GGCGGGGGGGCGCGGGGCGCTGCCGGCGGCGCAGCCGGGCCAGGGCCCGCTCGGAGAGCGGCGCTGGAAAGCACAGCCCTGCGGGGAGCTTTGGCCCGCACACCGAGGGGCCGGTCACGACAGGCGGGGCTGTAGGGGCCGGAGCGGCGCTTGGGCCCACCGGGGAGGCAGCGGCAGCGCCGTCGGCGCCGGGGGCAGCACGGCGGCCCGGGTGCAAAGAGCCGGAGCCCGAATTGCTCCAGCCACGGGGCTGAGGAGCAAGGGGCACGGCTCCCACAGCCCCGCTGCCTGCACGGGACCCTGCCCGCTACGGCGAGCGGGGAGACCCCTACCGCCGCCGGGGTCAGAGGGGCTCAGCCTGCGCTGGGCTGGATGGCTACTGTCGATTTAAACACAGTGAATGTAAATCACAAGTCACCATCACCATTTCCTAGATAGGTGTCTTAAAATTCAGGATTTTTCAAATTTAGGTGTCCCAGAGTGGCTGTGCCACGTCGCAGGGCTCTGTGGACCTTGGTTTGAATGCAGGCAGCAGAGAAAAAAATACTTGAGAATAACAGCTGCTTGCATGCCAGTGGTACCCTCCATGGTTTCTGCTGTGTCTCTGACTTCTGGGTCCCAAGTACCTCATCCTGGAGCCTACCCCAAAACCTGTCCCCATTGATTGCTCACATTGCCACAGCCAGGTCTTCTCATGACATTCACAGTCCCTCCAAAGACATTTGCAGTCACCTGCCATGACCCCCCTAGTCCCTCCTGTGATGACTCCAGTTCCTCAGATCTTCCAGTGTAGCCATGAACAACCCTAGAAGCCTGGATGGGCTCTGGCCACCTGCCTGGCCACAACTTGGGGTTCCTGGGTTGCTTTCAATGAAATACTGCTCTTTAGCAATTGTGACAAAGAATCAGAAATAGAATCATTTTAAAGTGAACAGCTGCATTAACATTCAACCAAGCCTCCTAGTCAAGTTGTCCATGAGAGGTGGCAAAATTTAAACCTGAAAAGGCTTTAATAAGCTTGCTCCAGAAGGCAGTGTCTTTACACCATCCATCATTCTGTCTGGTTTAAAGATGTAAGAAGGAAACCACCCATCCACAACAGCAAGAAGTTTCACCAGAAGGTAAATTACCCTAGGTATACAGCTTCAAGCATGTGTGGATACACTACCAACAGTTCTGAGTTACATGCCATTAATACTACTTTTATTTACTTCAGCATATTCACATTTTTACAGTAGGCAACATGACTGGCTTAAGAAGAGGAATCACCAGTTCACACTGTAATTTGAACATCAGTAGATGAAAATAAAAGAGACATTAAAACCTGCTATGGTATCTCCCACTTTTTTCTGTGCATGAGGGAAAACCACAAAAGCCTAGACAAGATCAGCACATGTAAAGGCATATTTAGGATTTAAAGGCTTGCCTCAACATTTCCCAGTCTAGGTGTGGATTTGACAAAGATTAATAGAGGATTTCCCAAACTTCTGAAAGCTGAGCTGCCCTTTATGAAAAGTAGACCAAGTTTTATGCCAAAAGTTTTACTACCTGTTTTCAAAGGTTTAAATATCTTAATGTATTCCTCTTCTGCTCTGTCCTTGGCTGGCCCTTTGTGACTCTTCCTCCTGTCTTGGGGAACACTGGTGAACATTTTTGGATATACTTCCCTCCCTTGCTTCCACACTTAAAAAAAGAATCAAGACTCTCAAACATAACAATTTTGGAAGTGTTATTCTTGGCTCTCCTTGGAATGCCTGGGACACTTTTTAGTTCAAAATGATCGTTTCAAATTCTCTGGAAGTGCCTCTCTGCCTCTGGCATACATGGCTGCATTTTCGTCACAACTCCAATAGCTAGAAATGGACCTCTACAAAAAGGAAAGCAAGCCAAGACTCGGGTGGGCAGCTGAAAATGATCTGCTGTGTACACCTTGCTTGTTCTCTCATTTGAGGAAACATTAGGTAAAAAAAGCCTCTGTATTTTTGATGGAATGCATTTGTTTGGGGAAGACTGGATGGGAACTTTTAATTTTATGACTATAGATACATTTACCTATTTTTTTTTGCATTACAATTATTCAGCATAGAATGAAAAGGTAATTAAATCGTTATTTGCTTCCTCTTAACTACAGAAAGTTGATTATCTAAAATTTTGGTCTCATGATAAATAATTTTAGTTACTTAGTATATTTATTGACAAATTAAACAGCTGTCTGTGTCTGCTCTGTGCTAGAACTGGAAACAATGCAAAGTTTATCCAGAAAGATCATTGTTTAATCTACACATAAATATTGGATGATCATATGCTTGCCACATTGCTATTGATTTGGCTGAATGGATTAATCCAACACTGTAAAAATACATCTGTTACTTAATGAACTCATGCTGTAATTTTAGAACATTTTGGTACAGAAAATATTAAGTATTTTCTAATGGCAGTATTTTTCAATATTTCAAGAATCACTTTTGAAATAACCCATTCTTCAAGGACTACTGAACAAGAATATATAAAAACGTCCATAATCTTTATTATAAAAGGCAAGTGCTCTATACAAACTCTCCAACAACTCCACTTCAGCTGAGGGAGAAAAATAGAGATGTGAAGAAAAAGCCCAATAGTTGGATTGTGAGGGTCAAAACAGGGACAGAGATATGGTACATGACTGGCATTACTGACACATGAAGGTGTCTCAGGTAAGAGATACTGCCTTCACACTGCAGAAGAGAATCTGAAGACCCTCTCTGTATAATGCTTTTAAGGTAGGTTTTTCCAGCAATACAAACCTATTAGTGAAAGGCAGCCTATAGGTGAATTCAACTATGACATAGGTGAATGTCCCCAACTGGGGGAGAGTTTTTGAAATGGACCTAGAAAAACTAAATTTCTAAATGGAGAGGTTTTTTTTAAATGCCAGTCTTCTTGACTGCCACCAGAGGCTCAGGATCCCATGAAAGATTGGGGAAAACTTCAATTACAATTCTGAAATCACTCGTCTCTCCCTAGCTGAACACTGCTCTCATAGACTGGCAGAAAAGTCTTCTCAAGAAAATGGTGTACAGTATATTTCAGTGTCACTTCATAAATTGATGTCTTAAGTGGTGCAGAATAACACATAAATAGTTAAATGCATAAATTACATGAACTACTCAAATATAAATTTGCCTCCCTCAAATTCTGAAAATAAAAACACCATCAATAAAATTATTTCAAATGTATTTTAAATACACAATATTTGTATTATGCTTTCTATCCTCACAGAACTATAAAAAGGTGAAGTCATTCTCTTACACACTAGAGTCAGCTTCCTTCTCTTTCTTTACAAGGGGAATAATCCTTGCCATACACACAACTGCTCCAGGCTTGAAAAGAGGAGCTCCTTGCCTCAGTTCTGCACATAGATTACCAGGCTGCTCCTCACCAAACACTTAAACAACTTACCACAGCTCAGCTGAAATCTCAGGAGTACTGGTTGAGGTGTGTACCTCCTGCTGGCTGGCTGGCCATGCCAAATCATAGCAAACAACCCTAATCTGGGAATAAATCACATTTCACTTCACTCTTCAATCAGCCCCTATTGCTCAGGGACAAACAACTTGACCAGCTGTTTGAGAATGCCGAACAAGAAGAGGAGAAAGGATATTCTCCTCAAAGATGAGGGTGTCAGCATAGCCATGGCTCATGAACCAATCTAATGAACAGCATAATTTTTGTCACACTTCTGGAACCTCTGAGACAGAGGGAGAAAAAAGAGAAGATCTTCAAGTGGTTACGTTCTTTGGCTTCTCTCCCTTAGTAACTCTCACATTGCTATTTCCTATACATGAAGAAAGCTCGCATATTCTACTTGCATTGAGCTGAGAGAATCACATATTACATATGAAAGAGAGAAGAGTCCATGGCAAAGGACAGATAGTGCAACCAAGTTGAAATGTATTAGTCTAAATTACCTAATTCTTATGCTTGGAAATAAGAACAAGCTTATGATGCTGCAGCGCTGGCACTCCAATACCCAAATGATATAGAAATCTGTGACTGAAAACTGAGTGCTTAGGAAATCACTAAACCACAAAGAACTATTTTCCAAATGTTTTGTCTTAAAAAAGAAAGCTTGGAGATAAATCCAAATGCCAAGTCATGCAATTTCATCGATGTCATCAGACTAACTTTATAAAATGCTTTATCAATGCACAAGAGTATGGGGCTGAAAAATAATATTCCATCAAGATTCTTCCAGAAGGCAGTGGAATAGATGCCCAGAAAAACTGAACTGGGCTCATGGTTTACTACTTTTTTCTACTTCCATTGCTACACATGCTAAGTGTACTTGGTATACAGAGTGATTCAGAAAGAAGCTGCTCTACAGTGCCAATGATTCTTTCTAATGAGATACAGTTATCAGTTGATTTATGAATTTCTGCTGCCTGTTCTCATTAAGGGTAAGGTAATTTGCATTCTAGAAGTAAGACTGTTTACAAGGGAACATAGTAATCAAAATCCCTCTAAATCAAGTTTTAGAAATGTACACAGTGAGGCTAGAGGTAGTTCTAGCAATGTGCACAGCTTTATCTATTAAACTCTACTGCAAAGACTCAAGAGGAAGTGTTACATCTCCAGTTTTATTTAGTTTTCCAAATTAATATGGCATTCCTGTATCTCAGGAATTTAATATGGGAAAAGACAAAATGAACTTTCTGATACCCTGGTGACCTCCTCCTCCTGGGAGATCCTATGCTGTTAATTCAGATACCATATGCCTCACCAGTCATCAATTCAATTGCTGCTCTCTGTGTTACAGCCTTCACAGGGATTTTGATCGCACTGCCTATAAAACGAATCCCTTCCTCTGCCTACTGTTGCTCTACCAGTCAGACAAGTCCCAGCTGATCAGTACTTTCTTATAAATACTTAGAAATAGCACAATCTAGTCAACTTTGTTCGTTCTTCTGGTATTTGCTTCTCTGCTATCATTTATACACTATTTGCAGCGCTCCAAGTAAAGCATCAACAACTGGAAAACAGCAGAGGAGGAATGTAGGAAAAAGGAAACAGAGCTACACAGACTCTGAACTAACACTACTGGTTAGATGTCTGAATGTAAGCCAGCATTTTGGGAGGGGTCCGAAGCAAAAGCCTAACCATCTAGGTGGAGAGAAAAGGTAAACTCCAAGCAGACAGCACACCAGAGCTGAGACAGACCGGAGAAACTAAGAACGAGCATGGAATTACACACGTTAATGCTGGGGACACTGATTATGAGAATACCAAGATGAATGGAGCAGCTCAGTCTGAGCAATTGATTGAAGCTGTTTTCATCTCTGTGGGGTGTTCTTTAACATTTCACTCTATGCAGCCATATACAGCCACCTCTGACACTCAACTCATACATACATTCAACCTAGATAAGGCGTGGAAACTTTGTCTCCATTTCCCTGTTCTCTCATGCCACCAGCCAGAAAAGCAATTATTCTTCAGTTTCCCTTTCTTCTTTTTGTAAACTTCTGTCAACTTGCCAAGTTTACCAGTGACACGATATGTAAGGATATACCAGCCAGGTGTGGGAGGAATATTCAGGATATTTTTCTGAGTAACAGGAGTGCAGCTGCTGAGACGGCTGGAAATAGAGAAAATGGATCAACAAGCAAAATCTTGTGACAGTCCCGAGTAAGAAGGTGGTAAAACTGCAGTGAGTGTATTGGGAGGAGCTTTAGTCACACTGAGCACATCATCTTTAAAGCATTTCTCTTCACAACTCCTGTATAAATAAGTACTATGTTATTATTGCTTTTTTATAAAAGGCAACACAGGGGATCACATACCTTGTTCTACGTCATGTATTAACCCTACTGATTAAGGGAGTTGGGAGTTGGACTGATGAGCAGAGGCACACAACTTGGGACCAAACAATATGATGTGCTACCCAATTTCCCTTGCAAAATCCAAACTCTTTTCTATAGCCCTTCCATCCCCCGATTTCATGTCAGTCTCCTCTGACACTTGTACACTCTTCTAGCGACTTTTGAATTATGAGCAGTTGTTGATCTTTCAGACAGAGTAAAGACAGATGGAGTAAAACCCAGATAACCTTGGACATGCAGAGGGGCAGCAATGAGACTGTGGAGGCAATGAGGAGAAAAACATGCAGCCTATGAAAATAAAGCAATAAGCCAACATCTATATTTCTACTCCTCCTGGTGGACAGTGATTAGAGCATATGATAAGTAAAAAACCAGAGCCCAATACACTTGCTTTACAACGACAAAATACACATTAGGTAGGCTGTACTTAACAACCAGATGTGCTTCTATAACTCTTAACACTGAACATAGTGAGCAGGAATAACTCTATATTTGCTTACTTTTACAGCCCATCCTCTCTCTGCTCCAGCAAACTCTTCACTCCAGGTTTCTGTCCAAGGCGCTAGTTTCACTTGCCAATCATCAAAACAATCACTCTCAGCGGTGATGCCCTCCCCGGCAGACAGATCTGCAAGCTTTGCTCCTGAAACAGCTTTGGGAATTAAGTAACGCTATTATCTGTATTTCCTTGATCTCACACATGAGAGTAGTTAGAAGAGCTAATTTTCCTCCACCTCAAGTAGACCCTCTTTCTATGCCAGCTTTCTCCTCCCCGCAGTCAGTGTTCCACCAGCTTTTTCCAGTGAATACTTCTACAGCTGTATATGATCAAACACAGTGAATCTGATGCTCTGCAAATACATGAGGCACAAACACACAACTATACTGCTGGATCAGCTAAGTTTTGGGACACTCTTTTTTCCCTTAACAGCATCTTCTTGATCCATGTTTGGCTGGCTCCCTCTAACAGTCTTACAGGCATTATTTATGAGGTAACTGGCATGTTCACATAATGGAAGTCTGGAAAGTACAAAAGAGGAATAGAAGTTCGGGGTATTTTTTGCTCTTGACCATTCAGAAGAATTTAGAGGATGTGGACAATTATTTCTGTCTAACCCTTGTTCAGCACCCTTCCCTGATGTCCTAAGTTTCAATCCAGGTTTTGTTGTTGTCCTTTGGCAATATAAACCTCATATACAAAGAGCTAAATGAAGACTCATAGGATATTGAGAACAAGTTTGTATCCCTGCCTCTCAAGAGTGCATGTGAGCTATTGGTAAACACAATTTTCCAGCTACTGATTAATTATTTCGTCAAAACCAAAACCAATGTGATTTTAATGAAAGTACCCAGGTTTAGTCAGGCTGAGCAGGCAGATTACATATTTAATTGTAAATGGGCTGTAAACATCTGAGATCTTTACATACAGAGAAAATAATAGTATCTATATTTAGATACTTGAGAGAAGCAAGGGTTTTTACAAGATTGATCTGGAAAAATAAAAGTGATATATTTGGATATTTGGGTATTTTTCTGGTATCTCTTGCTCTGTTCAGTTTGAAGGTGAAAACTTAAATATATGTTAGCAATATCCATCTCTGTGTAGTTTGTCTAAAAAAGCAAATAATTTCTTGAAATGTAATGAACCCCAGTAAAAGGAGAAAAGTTACTTTTAGACTACATCTTCCCCACAATGAAGAAAAGAAAGAAAACAATCTCCTCAGATGAAGGATTACCACTATTTTTGCTTCAATATGCTTATAAAAATGATGGATAAACCAAAGGAAAGATATTTACATCACACCATCTAGTAGCATATTTACAGAGAGACACCTGGAGAAACTTTTGCTAATAATATATACTATATATCACCTACTTATGATTTTTATCACCTGCTTTGTAGTCCATCTTTCTGAAGTTAAAACTACTGAATTTCTAGCATAATGAACAATTACTATTTTTGAAAATTATTCATTCCAGATTTTTTTTTCTTGTGCTGGTATTTTCTGTAAACTTATGACAGGAAGGACTTTTGCCAAAACTTACAGTAAGATACAAGATAATGATTATAAAATAATAATTTAAAAACCTGAGACTGATGAAGTACTGCAGGCCTAGAAAAAAAAAACCTAAAGATGTTTTACTCTGAACTATCAAAAATTGAAGATTTTTTTGGTGATCTTTGAAAGGGGAACCAGATCTCACGATAAAGATTGTATTACAGCAATTTCCTATTGTAGAGAAGGTAGGAATTTTACACCTGGAACATTTTATTTGCCTTTACTTTTGTAATTCAAATTACTAGTCCATTTGTAATTCTGTTCTAAACAAACCTATTCGTAGTTGCAGTAAGTATAGCAACTTGCCTTCTCAAGAAGCTTCCAAAGCACCTTAAAGTGGTTTTCTACTATAGGTGTTACACACATTTTAAGACACTCTGCAAGATGATTTAATGCTTTATTACAGTATATGATAAGAATAATCTTCAAAATTTACTAAAGGTTGCCTCTACCATGAGGCCTCAATCATGTCTTTTTTCTTCTTGTCTCAAGTAGCTTCCTCTCTTTTCTTCTTAGTCTCTCTCACAGAAGTTTTCTACTCCATTGATCCCAAGTCCATTAATTCCCTTATGAAAGACCATTAATACTTCTCTCTTCATGTCCATCCTTTGAAAGTCCTCTTCCAAGTGTCACCCAGAAATTGGATACAACAGAGATTAGCACTGTAGGAAGCCACAGGGTGAAAGAAGAAAGCTTTGCCCTCTCAGAAATAACAAATTATGTGCTCTCCATTTGGTTCCGTGCAGCAGCTGGAAGAAGCAGTGAAGCTGGCACCTTGTCACTGCACTGTGGCAGAGACAATGAAGAATCTACCTCTAATTCTTTTAACACAAAGGAAGACAGAAAGAAAAACCATGATCATGTTTCCTGCATGTTGTGACTGAGCAGAAGAAATGGCAACAGAAATTTCAGTAGGAAATACTGAAATTTCCCAAGAAAATACCTAATAGTCCTCAGAGTATTGTCCATAGCTCAAAGATACCTTAAAAGAAAGAAAAGTAGGCTTTAATTCAGTCGAATCAATACCTGTCATAAACAGTATATTTCCTTTGAAAGTTTGTCTCTCTTCTAGCCCGTCAGCAACATTTTCAAGTACTATGTGTATATACTTCTCTTAGAATCAAAGGAAAGAAATACTTATATTCTCTTAACTTCCATGTGCAAATTTAAAAAAGAATTTTAAAAAGTAAGCTATAAATGGAACAGTTCACAGTGCTTTCTGAAAGCACTGCATTGAGTTACTAATGAGTTTCTAATAGAAAAAACTTTTTCAAATTGCTTATACCTAGTGGTTTCATGACAGGTATGCTCACCTTCTTCAATTGTACTGTTGCACAGGGAGTTCAGAATGTTGTCCTTTTTGCCTCCTCTTTTCTCCATTATTTGCAAATATACTCTAAAAATCATTGGGAATTTCCAGCTTAAGTGTAAAGAACATGCAGATCTAAGTTCAACAAAGGTAGCCATCTCTAACGATCTCCGCAAACACAACACAGCTGACAGCTGAATGTTACCAATGGGGCCTCAGAAATAGGGCTTAACAATCTTGTTTAAGATCACAAGTTCTCCACCAACACTTGAGCCACAGAAGAATGCCCATTAGCTTCTATAAAAGCAAAATTGGAAGGGCTTTGTGTTTCAGTGGAGGGCCTGAAAAGCACACACAAGCAGACACACACCAACACATTGGAGAGTAGTATAAATTCTTCCATTGAAATAATTTGCACTCTTTTTTTCCTCTGGATGATATGAAATCATGCTTTGTTTCAGTTAAAAACATTTTTTTCCCTCTACATTTAATCGTGTTCATATTTCTTTTTGTTCAGCTCCCACTAGTCTCCCTACATAGGATTCAGTATGATTTTATATTGTGAAGAAAAAACCATTCTGTAGCTAGAGTTGTTTTGTCCCACTCTTGTTTTCTTTAATCTTTTGTTTGATGCATGGAAAGATGCTAACCTTTTTGTACTATCTTAACCGTAGTGATCCAGGAACAAAGCAAATGAGATTTAGTAGATATGTTTCTGTTGTCATTATTAAACTTCATATGCTTTGCTATGTAGGCAACATGTTTTATTTCTCTTAACCTGAAAGAGGTTTCTGGCTTATTGTTGCAATTTATTAAGGGCAAACAATCTAGGGCTTATAATAGGCCTGTAGGCAGAACAAAGCCCTTGTCAAATGGAAGGGTTGGCTGCTCAGCTGGGTAGCATGTAAATGTGCAAAAAGAACTGTTCTGTTCAAAGACACTAGACATGCTTTTTAAATAAAACATCTCATATAATTGAGAGTTGCCATTTAAGTGTTGTGCTCGAAATGTTAATTAAAAAAAATTAATTTAACTAAAGAAATACAGTTGCAGTGATTTTTTTTTTTTGGTAAACTCTCATAATAAATAAAATCCCACATAACACTAAGGCTTTTATTAGAGGCTCAACATAGTGTGTTTCTCAAACAGCAGTTTATTGTCATTTTATAACACTGAGTTATGCAAGTTCAGTGACTGCTGTTCTCACCTAGGCAGACTGCATAAACCTAATCTTATCCAAAAGGTATTTTTCATTTTTAATATAGGAGATCACCCTGCCTGTTTCTTTAACATAGTATCATGTCTCAAAAAGTAAGACAATTTCTCATTCTACAGTTCATTTAAAATTTCTCATTATGTGCCTCTTTGCAAGAGTTGAAATTAAAATGACAGATAAAGATAACAACATAATAGGCATTTTTTTAATACACTGGCCCACTTGGGCACAGGCAGTTTTTTTTTTCTCTTCTGTTGAAATACATAATCAGGACAGTATGATCAATTAGATTTTTCACTTTAACTTTTCATAATGTTTCCAGACTTCTCTATTTGGCAAAGACAATTGGGACAGATTTCTTTATTTTTTCCTCTGGCCTAAAACTCAAAACCCCCCACTTCCCAAACTGTTACCACCGAAGAGTTTATTAAATGGCTGAAAAAGACAGCTGGTCCCACCATCTGTTAAAAATTTTCAGGGGCCAAATGAAACAGGTTACACCTTTAGCCATGCCAAGTCTTCCAATACCCCCTCCCTCTCACAGCCTGTGGAGGGCTAATCTGAATTTCACGCTCTGATTTTGCTATTGCTAATGTCTGAGCTTCTTATGTGTGCTTCTTGTAGTTGCTTATATTAGTTCTCTAGCAGTATCAAAAGCTCCCCTCTCCTTTCAACCTAGCTCATTTGCAATCAACGGAATCCTGGGTCTATAGTCTCCTTTACAATAAGATACTGTACCTTGAAGGAAACCCACAGATAAACTAATATCTGACTTTTTTGGAGTAACAGAGAAAACCAGGAGTATGTTTCTGTTGTTTTGCAGCCACTTTTCTATAAATGCTAATGGAAGTAATTCAGATGTGCCAACAAAGACAGAATCTGCAACACACTGCAGGTGTGAGGGGGCTGAAACAAAAGGGATGCTAACCCTAATGGTATTTCTTGTCATTAACAATTCTTTGATGTTCATACTCGAGGCTCTCTTTTATCTTGCAGTTTTTCAGCCATCTTTGTTAACATGCAGTGCAACTAAATCTTTTTTCCTTAACCTTTAAAGACATCTGCAAAATGTTTATGCTAAGTTAGCTTCCACAGCATCTATCTGTAACACACATCGAAGTAAAATGAGATAAAGCTTGCAAGGTTATTATTAAAACATCAGTAAGTTCCTATCATTAAGTGAAAGGAGCAGATCAATAAAAAGAAGCTCTTAATGTTACTTTAATAAGGATGAGTTTCTTGTAACAGGACTGGGGATTAACTTCAGTGTAGCAGAAGCAGTGTTTATAATATAGCAGCTATGTTGATAAGAACCAGTTTGTTTTCCTTGTACTCATTAAGAAAAGAATTAAAAATATCTGTAAGTTCCCATATTAAAAAAGCATTAAAACCCCAATATAATATATTTAAAGACATTCTAATTTTCCAGAAGGGATTTTTCTACCACTAAGTGGGCAGTGGCATTCAGTCAAGGAGCTGTAGGCGGAGATTCTCCATATCCATCTGTCTTTCCATAACTTACAGATGGAAAAACACCGTTGTCTTTTAAAATGTTCAACTCAGTAGGATGACAGTAAAATGAAATGAACAATCAAAGCACACAAGATGCCAATCTGAGCTGCTGCACAGCACTACTAGCAAACCCAGCGTTTTGCTCTCATCCCATCGGTCATGTCCTGTTAGATCACATCCCATTTTATCACAGTCTGTTGCATTATCATTGCAGCATGCTGGAATGTTAAATGAGCAACATAATCAATCAATACCAATTTCGATTTGGAACTCAGCTGTAAATCTGTACTGAGTTGAAGATGCTAGAGATTGTAATACAAGTTATCAAAAGGTACAGTTCTATGAAGCCTCGCATTTTGTTTTTCTTTCAAAACTTCATTTCTAACAGGTCAATTTAATCAAATAAATTAATTTTGTGCCTGCATTAAGTATAGCACTTACCTTTGAATTTGGATGTAAACTTGCATCAAACTAATCCTACAGAACAAGAACTGAGTGCTCATTCCTGGGGTAATAGAAATTACAAAACTAAAAGTTTCTGTTTCAAAGATTTTGCGATCTCAGTAAGTGCCATTTTGTCATAGAAGTCTTTACATTATCTCTCCAGTTGCGTAACTGTGTTAATTTGTTGCTTTTAACAGGGAGCAGCAGCAAACCCAAAAATCACTAAATAAACCATGTCACACAATTTTGTGGAAGTACCTCCTGTCCATTTCTTTCCCATTGCTAAGGGCCCCAGTGTAGCCTCTCCATCTCACCACTTCTCAGCTGTACTGTGATGCTATACTCCAGCACTCAGCTTTCTGAGGATCATTTCCACAAGAACCTCAAGATGCTGCTACCCCTGTCCTGGCCTCCACCATCTCCACCAGCGCATTAGACAGCATGAGGCCCCCAGTCCTACTATTCCAGTTTTAGATAGGTCTTCATCAGACACTTGCCATGATCAGTAGCACAACAATTTTTGGAAACAGCTGTGATAGGCCGGCCTGCCTCCCAGCACTGAACTCCAGCCCAATGGATGACATCCAGTCTTTGTTGTGGTGATATTACTTTCACTTAGAGATCGAGATGAGATTCTCACTGGTAATGGGTCAGAAATTGACATTTGGATCTTTTGCAGAAAAAAGCACACATGTTGATCTACCTACTTGCCATCTCCAATTGCCAACTATATCATAAAATCCTAGTTAAATTAGTGAAAAAATAATACCTCTCTGCAATTTAATTAAAAAATAAGCCTGCCAAACAAAAGCAAGAGATTTATCTATTACTGGCCTGATCAATAATATTTAATCTGGTTTCTGGAAATATTACTCCAAGATATGCTTTTCACTTATCTGCTGTAATATCCTTTAGCATCACAGCTTGAGTACTACAATAAACAGTTCCATGATAACACAATGTATATATTTACTGTTCTGTCTGACCTTGGATTTATACATGTAATAAAATAATATCCAATAATTCTTGACAAATCTATTAAGATGAGTTAGGCATCAGCCTGTGTATTCAAAGACACAGCAATCTATTACTATGAATTGTCAACGTTCTTCCTTATCTGTTCCAGTGCCCATCACAAATGAGACACAAAGGCTCTCACTGAGTTCTGTAATCTTTAGCCCTGACCCAGAGGGCTGCTCCCCAGCCTTTGGTTTTCACAGCATCCTGTGCTACTTTTGTCAGTTTGGGAGTACTGCTTTGTTGTCAGGCAGAAACAGTTTCTGTTAAGTATGCATTCTGCAACAACTCCTCCTAGGGTGAGTACTGTTAAAGACAAGGTGTGTTATCAAAATGTATTTCTAGTGTTAACAACAAAACTGACATTACTTCTCACATTTTGTTGTCAGAGCTAAAAGCAGGATGGATAAGTTTAGAACGTGCCATGTCTCGTGCATATATCGGTACTAAAACCACTTACCCATGTCTCATGGGAGGATACTTTTGTGCCATATGGCTTTATTTTCAATTGTATGCACTATATTTATCTGGTTAACCTGAAGACATTTAAAAATTCCAGAGACTGGCTGTCTCTCAAAATTCCCCTTCTGTTTTGAGACAATCAAAAAAGGAAAGAAGTAAGACTATGGCAGACTTGAGTTATTTATCTCATTGCTAACTATTTTACAACAAAAAAGCACTATTCCTTTATAATTACAAATCTTAGAACAGGAGGCGATAAACATTCAATTATAATTTTTTTAAATGCGGAATTTTAAAATTTGAACTTAAATCCCATTTTCACATCAAATTTTATATGGTGTAAAATAGACCGTAGTACCACTCAGTTTTATATCATTTATAGCCACATTTTATAAGCTTCTAAGTAAAAACAAGTCCTTGGATAGCCTGATAGGGGCCACTTAAAAGACCTTCAGTGCACAAAAGCCCTTTCCACAACTCTTACAGTGTATGGGTGAGGGAGGTCACACTGAGGTCAAATTTAAGATGGCTGTAATTTACTCCTCTTCTAAGGTCCCTTTATGTTACTAAAGTGATGTAAATGTTTAAGTCAGAAGCACACTTAAAATTACCAAATGAAAGGGGCTAATCTCCAAAAGCTCCCTGCCCGATTTTTTTTTGGCACAGAGACAAGTTTTTAAGCTGCCATAACTGAAAAGCAGAAATTGTCCTTAGCAAGAACCAGTTTCTAGTGCCATTAAGGTCTAGAGAAGAAATCTACTAAAATCCCTTGTTGAGCCTCATCCTTTTCTCTCCCATCTGCTGAAAACTGTTTAATATATTACACACTGTCTAAGAAATTTTCTTCTACCTAACAGGATTTAAAGTCTTTACTTTTATAAAATATTAAGAACAGGATATGTTATGAACTATTAAGCAAAATACATTAATATTTCAGGATAATATACATGAAAGGAAATAAATCAGAACAACGCTTCAATGGTATCAAAGCCAAATGAGAAAATCCAAGCAATTCACATTGATATGCTTCCACTGACCAGGATCATCATACTGACATGCCTCCTGTGCTCCTTTTCACACAAATCAATCAACCCAAACACACACTTCTATCAATATCATAACAGAAGTTCAACTCTTTGGTCAGTCTTGCACGGCTCTACAGCAAGACTTTTAATAATCGAAAAGCACATGTGCTTTAAAATCAGGATGAGAGACAATCACCTCACAGAGTCATCTGCTGAGGATGAAGTGAAAACAAACAAGGAAAGGGGGTAAGTAAGGAAAGAGTAAAATACACAGACTGACTTTGTGCACAATGTTTAGCTAAGAAGCAGCAAGAATGAAACCATACTACTCAACAGCAGCTTTTAGGTAGTAAATTCAGTATTAAAGTATTAGTGACACTAACTAATTTGAAAAAGTATAGCAGATGTAGAAAGTGGCATTGCATATAACAAGGGAAATATTGTATTCTACCCTTTCCATGCAATTAAAGACTGCTTAAAATCTCTTTGAAGTCCATTTCTGATTGTTGAGATTGATATGAGCTTAACAATTCCAAGAAGAGAAAGGAAGAAACCTAAGGGATGTACTTAGAGAGTTTTTGCATTTTGCCTGTGCTTTATTCCTTATTGTTCGAAGCTACTCTTGTTAACTCGGGCCCCCAGTCAGCAAAGCACTTAATCACGTGCCAAAACGTCATTGATTTCAATGGGACTAGGCTTTGGCTTAAGTGCCTCACTGAATTATATATTATTCTTCACTTTCCCTTACTTCTTTATGAACTTAACTACTCAGAGTAATGTATTACTCAGTGTAAGGTAAACTGTTGGTCTTTAGGCAGGTGACATAATACCTATCTGGAAACCTCACTGCCATTTAACTAAAACAAAGGATAAACTCTTAACTATGAATAATGATGTGAACTGCAGTAATAATAAAACTTTATTTTCCCAAATAGTTTTCAAAAAGGAATGATGGAACCCGAAAGACTCAATATTGCTAGAACTCTGTGTGATCTGTATCAATGGAAGAGTAGAGTAAGTAATTTGACTGTTTAAAAATACTGTTATTTTCCATCCAGATATGCTACAAATTAACAGAGAATTTATACACTGCATAGGAAAAGTGACAATTTTTGATGAGTTATCATAACAAATACTCGTTCTTGTTACATTTTGACAAAATGTAAAGAAACTGATCTGTACCCATGCATTCATATTAGTTGCCCTTTTCTATTTGCGCTGCATTTTTAAATGCCATTAATTCATCTGTAGCTATTCACCAATTCTCTGTTGTTTAAGGAGTTCCTAAATTTCAAAGGCTCTTAAGTGCCTTTAAAGTACACCTACCCAGATGTACATCAGAGGAAAATGAGGAGTGAACTGAAAGACTTCAGTGTCTGTCAGGACTACAACTTCCAGCTTCAACCTTCTCTCACATTTTGGGTGAAGAATAACTGAAGAATTTTTCTTCCTGGAATCCTTCAGTCATCCTCATTTGCCCAGCCTAACTTAATTTCTGTTTTTGTTAGGAGAAACAAAGCTTTTGTGGAACTATCTATTTCATTACCTTTTCTTCTTTTGAACCCTATTCTGGCTTTGGGATACCCTGACTGCACTTGGGTCTCATTTCTCATGCCACCTTTCCTTGTCCTGTGGTCAAAAACACGATGCCAGTGAATATTGATAGTAAGAAATTATGTAGCTTACGGAACTGGTGTGAGGTGCATCTCCAGTAGGAAAAAGATCTATTAGCGCAGATCAGGGCAAACCCATTGGAGCAGAGATAAAAACAAGGGTCATAACTAGGTCTGTAAAATACCTGGTCAGATTTAATCAGTATGGTTTTTCAAAAAAGAAAAAAAATAATCATTTTGAGCAAATGTGTAAGGCAGTAAATGTGAACATTTTATTTCCAAAAGTTTTTGACAAGAGCTTGTCTGGAAAAGAAGCAAAGAATGGTCACAGATCAAAATTGTGTCTCTGAACCAGAACTAAAAGAGCAAGGTGAAATAGTTGGCTTCTGCCATGGAAACAGTAAGTGGCAAAGAATCTCAGTATTCCATACAAAGTCACACACTGTTTCATTAAGGATTTTCAAAGAAAGTGAAAAGCAAGTAGAAAAATTTGCAGGTCACTTTTTTCCCCCCTGCTACGTACAAGAGGGCTGTGGAAATGTAGGAGTCACTGGAGCCCAGAGATACAGCTTAAGGAATAAATTAAATATTTGCATGGACAACAAGAATAACTAGTCATAATGATGGTTTCAGTCACAAGGACTATATGAAGCAGTGTGTGAAACATTAGCCTTAAAACTGTTTTACTTCTTATATTTGAAATAATTCCTCAAGTTACACTCATGGTAAACTAATACTTTATAAGAAAACTATTTGCAAGGTAAACTGAGACACAATTGTATTTTAGATGATTTTAGTCTGTACAGTTTTCTAATGTTAAAAGTCATACACAGCAGAGAATGTTATAAAGGACAATGTTTAATATCAGTCGAATGAAATACAAAACATTTTCATTATGACCCCAAATTAAAACAGTAGTACAGTGTTCTTTTAATCTAGTTCAGTTCCTTGATCTTACTTTTCACACAGCTCTACCAGCAGTTGTGCCAGCACAACAGAAGGGATGGCACAGGGTGGGAACAGCAGCCAGGGGAAGGGGAAGTAGGAAGGAAGGGGTCAGAATCGGATAAACTAACCTTGCTGCTAAAGAAATGTGTCCATTATCAACATCAACACATACAGGTAGTGCTGCTCCCCTTTACTGGAATTGTCTATAGAAATACAGCTAAATGTGTCAGTGTACAGCTGCAAACACAGGTCTAAATCAGTGAACTAAAGTAACTAGCTAACATGGCATTTTTAACATATTATAGAAACCCACATAAACAAAGCTAACTGGAAGAGATTATCAGCAGGAAAATGCTCTCTCTCAGTATTAGTCAATAGAATAAGTTCAGCTTTGATCAAAACACACATCTCTTGAAGAAGGAGGAGATGGGGAGCTGAGAAAATTGTCATCTTCAGGGGTAGATTCAACAGCTGACAATGATTCGTAATACTCATCCTCTCCATCCAGTACTTTGATTTGGCTTGAAAGTAAACAAACAAAACTCCTTAAGCTAAAATTTAACTCTGTCAACATCTTCAGAAATACAAACTATTCTGTGGATGTAAAAATGAAAAGCCCTAGTATAAGAATGGAAAAAAAAAAAGGATAGGATGATTTGATGAGAAAGATACAGCTTTTATACATATTTCAATTGCTATTACATTTTATGATTATATTCTGAATGGTTCTGAGGATCAGTGAAATGCAATATCATCTTTCAGTTTGGGAGTACAGAATGACAGAACAACTATTTGCATTAAATAGGCATTTAATTTGAGCAATGTGGCTTTTTTTGTCTGTGTATGTTCCACAAGCAGGATACGATTTTGGTATCATATTTCAGATGATGGTTTGCTGTGAATATGAGCCAAAGACTACATCATCAATTTTTGGGAAAAGCCCTATTGACAGCAAGGGGCTTTCATTTTTTTGTGATGTATGATGAGCACTGCAGTCTCATGTGAGTGTTTTTATTCCCAGAATACAAACTTTTTTAAACTAGGAGAGGGAGAGAAAATAAACTAAATCTTGCAGTCATGCAAAATTTTGAGCTTTAACCTTGACTCAAAGATGTTCTGTTCATACAGTTACATTCAGAAGATTAATAAAAACCAGAGGAAATAATACAGAAGGTCTTGGTAAATTTTTGGACTAAATGTGTCTGCAAGAACAAGCATCTATCAGTTCTCTCTGGTCTACATGATCAGGCAAGGAAATATTTTGGCAATTGTACAGGAGCCAGCATAGTTTTTTCTACCTATACCAGGTGGTAACTGCTCATGTAACAATGAAAACTGACTCAGTTCAACAGAGAAGGAGCAACTCCCCTTTGTGTGGAGCGGCCGCTCCGTCAGCTCCTCACATGAGCTCCCCCAGGAAGGCAGAGGCCCATTGCAGTGTGCTGCTGTGGGGCTGGCAGGGCTTCTGGCCGTGTTCTAGGTCACAGACCTTCAGTTCCAACACCCTTCACCTGGCACCTTTCACTAGTGGTAAACACACTTAAAAATACGAAGAATACTAATTTTTTTTTTGGTAGTAATAGGACGCAGAGAGGTCTGGGGAGCATTTTTTGTAGGAATCAGTTCTAGTGTCTGCAGACATGCAAGTTTTACATTTGCTTCTGCAGAAAATGTCCAATGTCAATGCACAGAAATATGTTAATTGTTTATTTTTAGAAACCTCTCTAGAAAGTTTTGCATATTCTGTAATATCACAAAGGACTTCTGTTTACAGTTGCTTAGAACTAAGAAGATAGATATTTACCCAAGTTTTCTTGGCTTCCTCTTGCTCCCTTGATATTCTAGAGTTCCCTGTGGAGAGGGCCAAGAACACACAGTCAAAGCAAAGCAGCAAGTCGTTAATTTTTAATTCAAAGTGATTTTGTGTTGAATGCAAGCAGATGCTGATAATATCAGAAGTCACAGCATAATTTTTTTGATCAAAGGGCTCAAGTGAGCCTGATGAAGCATGCATCTTGCTCGTCTTTGATAAACCACATCAATTATTCACCGTGAAGGCAGACATCCTGACATGAAAGCAACAGATAAAGAGCATAAGCACATGTTCAAGACGAGAGCAGAAGAACGTGGGGGTGGGGCTGGAGGGGCTGAAACAGGTATTAATAACAGAATTATTAACTGGAAACAAAGCCAGTAAAACAGCTTTATTGCCACTTTGAACTCACATTTAACTGGTTATAGTACATGTTGTCCTCAGGGCTATTCAGCATTTTGGGCTGCTGACATCGTCGACGAGGTGTTCTCAGCTTCTGTTCAAGACAGTTTTCTGAACCTACAGTAAGATAACACAATTTAGTTTTAAGCTGTGCCAGGTGCTGTGAATGTCTTAGCACATTTTAGTCTGTAAACAGTCTTTTCTTCTGTCCTATTTGGTCCTGGATTTATTAGCAAGTCTGCTCTATCCAAAGGAAGCAAACAGAAATTTAGGATTCTTTGTTTTCTCTTTTGAAACTTAGTTCAAAACCAAGTTTTTATGCAGAACTTAATTTTCACTTTTTAACATTTTTTATTCTTCTATATATCTGTATCACATCGTTCCTTATTCCTTTCACACTTTATCTAAATATCTTCTGTTATCTAAGCAGGAAATGAGGTATATTGTGACTAGCTAAGGACGTATCATTCAGCAGCAACAAAATAGTTTTTCTACAGTAGACAGTAATAAAGTCTCTTGATTGATGAGACTCAGTCTATTATCATCATTTTCATTATATAAAAAGACTACCTTCTCGACATGGCTCTATGTTTAATCAGATTAACCGAACCAGCAGAATTACACTTTCTTCATATAATTTGTGATGTGCTGTAAAGTAACAGTTGCTTAAAGTCATCTGGAAAGCAGAATTTAAAGATGAAGGAAATATTTCAGAAGGGTTTCTGAAAAGAACTAACAGCTTGCTAATTTATTTATTTATTTATTTATTTATTTTAGTATTAAGGAGAAAAGACATGGTGTGGTATATTCTATATTACTAGGTATTTTCCATTGTATATACTTTGAATTACAGGATAACTACTTTCAGGATAAGTAAATTACTACAAGATACTGTGGGGGGTAAGAAAAGGTGATTTACTTTTCAAATGATTCTTCCAATGCCTTTGACTTTTCTCATATCTCCCTGCTGAAAATTATTTTAGTGACAGTATGAATAAAAACAGGGTTTGGCAGCACCAAAGGAAAAATATACATCTTACACATTTGCATTCCATACTGCACAGGGAACTTGCTCCTATACAAGGGCCAGCACAAAGATCAAGTAGCGTGAGTTCCTTTAAACACTTCAAAACTGAAGCTAATAAGGGTTTTGCAGATGCAGGGCTCTAATCTCACAAATCCATTGACAAGATATGGCCTTAAGGAGCAGGTAACATTATAAAGGAGGTTTATTATGCACTCAGGCTTACAGTTTGTACCTGCAATCTGAACAAGGTAGAGAAGATGTTTGAACTTTGGCCTTTTCAGCCAAAAGACTGACTGTTCCAAGAGTTTTTCTCTCTTTCACTCTCTTTCTCCCTCTCAACAATAAAATTTTAAAGATAATAATTTCCTCTCCGTGTGCGACTGCAATGTCTGCGTGGGAGAGGAGCACTTGTTCCATTCCATCACAACACCTGGGAGGGATGGTGGTTAAATGACCACCACGGAACTCACTGCAGAGCTGGGTCTAAAATTCAAACCCGATTTTAGAGAGAAAGGTTATATTTATCCACTAACACAAAAAACCCTTTAAAATAATACACTCATGCTGCTTGCTAATGTAATACCCAATGCTTCAATACTTTATACTTTCAAGTTAAGTAAACCTTTATATTTTTGCTAAAGAGATTGTGATGACTGAGCCAGAACCTTTGCTACTTGCCTGTATTGTACAAAACCAGAGAAGGCAGAAATTGTACCAGAAAATACTTCTGAGGAAATTGGGTGCCCAAATAATATCTGTTTCTTCGAAAGTTTTTTTTCACTATGATTTAGATAGGATATAAGTGCAATTTTGTTCTCTCTGAAGTCTGAAAATGTTGTGGAAGACCTGTCATAACTACATTCTAGCCTCTCTCTGCTCTGAAAGTTACTCAAATCGATCTTAGAGCTTTCTTTCTCAGGACAGCAGGGGCTGCAATTTTTGCAAGTAATGTTTTCAGTTGCAAGGCCATTTGAGTTTTTCCTAACAGCAATATAGTTTTTGAATACCTCTCAATGAATATTTTTTTTTATTCTAGAAGAAGGCTGGTATGAAATCAGCTCCTCACAGTTTTGCATCATTTCGCACACCTCTCTGCAGCTTGCCAGAAGTAAACACAGCACACAAATATTCAGACATTTTTAAACAGTACAATAATGTGATGGAGTGTTCTTTTTTCCTTTCCCTTAAATGCTCTTGAGGCCTTCACATTCTTTTTTTTTCAAAACATACATACATATAGGTTGGGTTTTTTTAATGTCTTTATTCATTAGGATTCTGAGTCACCAATATTTTGCTCTACCTTTTTATCCTGACACTTAATTATTTCTGTGTGTCCTATGGGTGGTCTGCAGTTTGTGCTCTCCAAAGGAAATACCCTTTCAGTGGGCCCATTTGTCTTAGTTGCACACTGCATGAACAGTACAAAATCTGGTAACATTTATAATAAACTACCATATCTGGAGAAAATGGTATTAACATGTGCTCAACACTCAGCAGTTGCATAGGCATTTTAAATGCTGTTCTAAAATATTTTGCTTTGATGACAAACTTAAAGCCACCAATAAGAAAAAAGTCACTTGTAACTTAATAGCAGTAGTAGTAGCACCAGTATCATTAACAAGGTATTGTCTATACTGCACAGAAATCGTGCCAAGTGCCTCTGGCACGTCCAGGCTCCTTAGTTCGCTACAAATTTAGAGACCAGACGAGTGAGTGTGAGCACATGCACTTCCTTCAGGTTGCCCTCTAGCACCACCTTTTAAGAAAGAGATCTGACCCCCTTTTGTCTGGAAGACAACCTTTTCTTGTAACTCTGAGCACAGAAATTCCTTAGGCTACAATTTCTTATTTGATAAATCCCTTACTGCAGTGCAGAAATAACAGAGAGTAGGCAAAACGCTTTCTGCTGAGTGCACTCTGTCAACTGATCTAAGTGTAGTGCAGCTGAGGTTCTGGGCATCCTCCTCTCGCTTGAGCCCAGCGAGGCTGACACACACGAGTGAGCAGGCTCATGTGGATGCTTCCCTAACGACACCACTAAACTGATGTTGCTTACAGTGAAGGGAAATAGGAACTGGCCAATGGATCAATCTTTTGGAGTAGGAAGTATTTATAAGTAGAGAAATTGATGCTGTTTCTGTTTAGTCCTCTATTACCACTATTGGTTATCCTTTTTATTTCTCTGATACGTAAGAGCCCAAGCCAAAAAAACAGGACCTTGCAGAACTCAGATAGATTAAAAAGAGATCTTTTTTCAACTACATGCAAAGCTGAACATTCGAGATACATTTTTATGAACTGGGAATTGCATAGTTGGAAACCAATGTCTTCAGGAGAGACTTGGGAACTACAGATATTCAGCTGAATATGAAATAGACTGGGTGCAAAGAAGAGAGGACTATTCAAAAGAAACAGGAAAACAGTTTTATCGATGTGTACAGAATTATTTTAAAGTGGCTGCAGTAAAGGGAAGAATGTTTTGAGAATAGGAATAATTTGAAATCTGGAAAACCTGCCATATGGTGAGAAATATAAGAAGACTGTTCTACTTCATTCTTTTCAAAAGAAGGTCAAGAGGTGATTTGAAGCCCTGTATAGAAAGTGGGGGGGTTTTTCACATTTGAAAACAAAAGTCTAGACTAACTAATGGTCAGAAGCAGAAGAAAATTTTAGACCAGAAATACAGCACATACTGAAAGCAATCAACTAGGAGAAAAAATATATAGCAGTATGATGGAAACTCAGGTTGAGACTAGAAGCTTTTAGAGAAGGCATGTCTTGACTTAAGCTAAAAACTATTGAAGATGTGACACAGGTCACATCTAGCTTAACAGGAATTAATTTCTCTAATGTGATTTTTATCAGAAGTCTCAGTTTGCAGAAGATCCGTGTTGATCTTTTAAATTCTGGGATATAGTTTCTGAATTTCCACGTGATTCTTCTTTGTTTTCTTACGGCTGAAATGGAAATATTTTTCTTCAATTAGCCATCATATCCATTATACTGACACTTTTAACGTATCTCTTGACTTGGAGATGATTAGCAGATTTCTTATGCCTTATTTTATTTAGAAGATTTTTCTAAAAATCCATCATTTCCATAAGCTGCAAAGGAATCTTTCAGAAATGTACAAACTGCCAAACAGTAAGATTTAACAGAAGACTTCAAAGTGCTCTTTAGCAGTAACACAAGTACTTTTGCATCTAAGATTTGGGCCCTGACCAATACTTTCAAAACAGTAGTGGCAAAACCACAGTTTTTTAATGACTTCCCATGGGGCAGATGACTTCACTTGATATTCTGTGAAAATCTCATCTTAGATGTCCTTATTGTCCTGATTACCTTAGTATTGAAAACATGGGTACCAGGCACTGGGCAGGCATGTCAGAGGAACAGAATAATCAGATTTTGCTTGCTGAAATGAAGTTAGGGTCTCCATAAACTCTTCATGACTAAACTCTTGCTTCAAAAACCTCTTGATGCTGATAATCTTGCCAAACATTGCTAATTTTCCCAATATGGAGAATTCTGCACAGAAATGATGAGGAAGCAGCTTAACTACATTTGGAACTTGTAAAAGAACCTGATGTGAATCAGATTGTTTTAAGGGCGGTGCAGCACACCTGGGGCTCTAAACACTGGTTGACATCTTGCTTTTTTTGCAGGGAATGCAAACAAAGGGTCTTTGCCAATGTGTCAATGCCCCAAAGAGGCTGTGTTGCCAATTCCCTTGCTGAAGGGACGTCATCCACTAACGCTGCCTGGATCGTAGCTATGACGAGATGGCCACCACTCTCACAGAAGTCTCCCGCCAGGGGGAAATTACNCACTACAACACATATTGAAGAGTGGAGCTGAGTACACTCATTTTCCTTCTGAAGCCATTTACTCAAAGCAGGTTTGAGAGGGGTTAGTCTTGGCTCTTTTACTGCTATAGGTGAACACAAACCTAGTGTCACAGGAAGGGTAGTTTTTTCCTAATTACTCAAACAAGGAGATTTAGAGTACAAGAAGGGGCAGTTTGTTAAAGGAAAGGTAATGGGGCCATTTAGGGGATCATATATATTATTAACAGAGTAAGCAAATAAAGTAGAGAAGTCAGTATGACCAAGAAAAATGGTAAGCATGTAGCTGATTTCCAATCTATAATATCAGATGAAACATGAAAGTGCAACCCTTAATTATAAGCAAATATTAGCACAGACTCATGGGATCTCATCATAACATCTCAAGGTCTACATTCATGAAAATTTAAGCAATGTTTAAAATCATGTTAATTTTTTCTTTGTTTGTTTCTTTTCCTGCCAGTCTAATTTATTCCAAAAGACTTTGGTTCTCAAGCCTGGATATATTGATCATGCCTATGTAAAGCATTGTTATAGCCTGGGGAGAAGACTTTTGTGGAAAAACTTGTCTTTGTTCTCCTTTGATAATTTATATGTATTTTGATGTTTTCAAGTTTCCAGTTTTGAATCATTTTTTCAAGGCAGCAAGTTAACTTCACTTTTCCTCTTGAAGTCTTAGGCAAATGCAGAAATGACCTCACAGACAATGATAATATACCTCCTCCTCCTGGACTGGATGCTAGTGGATAATTATGTGCAGCATGTTGACTTCAAGGAACAGCTACATTTTCTTGTATGCTATGCAAGTCTGTTCAAGGAAAGGACTCAAGGGGCTAATGACTCTGGTTCCACTCATATCAGTGTTAAATGGGACTGACTGAACATCACTTATGCAGTAAATACTGCTGCAAATTAACTCGAATTCATGATTTTCATTATTTCAGCTTTATTTTAAATAAGAGTGATTTACAAAGGGACACAATGCTGTTTGGCTGTGAGTATTCATACAAATGTACTTTCCTTCCTTTTCCATTCCCATGATTCTCCACATTTGCACAAATTTGTATCATACCTTAAGTGCAAAACAGGAGTAAAGTGCAAAATGGGAGTAAAATGAAAAATGTTCCTGGGAAGCAGAGTGAATGCTCAAGCAGTTAGTCCTCACTGAGCTCCAGCTGCATCTGCCTGCCATACTCAATCCTGTTAGTGCAGAACTGTCCTGCATACTCCTGTACTAAACTGCAGTCAGTGTGACTTTAGCACGAGCACACATAAAGACATACCTAGCCCACATCACACGGTATTTGTACACTGCCTGTTAGTGCTACCAACTATAAAAGTATCAGAAACAAGGACAGGATAACAGGTCTAACAGGCTTCACTGAACACATACTGTAGAATAATCTGTAGCTTCATTTGGAAATAATGAAGTTCTTGTGTCTATGCTACATACTATAAATTCAATTATATTACAGTAGTTCTGCAAAAATGCTGGAGGCTGATAGAAAATAAACACACTGTCTCCATAAGATGTTAATCTCAGAACAGGCAAAACCACACCAAGAGACAACACAGGGTAGGAAAGAATAAAGAGTAAGACTCCTTGGTGACTTGAGTAATAAGGTATGGCTTCATTATGTTCTTTTCCTTTCTGAGGTTAGTAAGAGGGAAAAGAGAAAACTATAAGAAGGAGAAAAAAGACAAAAAAATAAACAATTACGTAAGGTACTGAGAAACTAAGGAAAATAAGAAAATGGAGTATAAACCATTAATGGTGAAGCAGTTGAATCTATGTTCTGGCATCAGAGGATTAAATTACTCTAGTAACATCAGGAGCCTGGAGGCATACTGACATAATACTATTAACAACTGTAATTCTCTCCAGAATATTTCAAGCTTACCTACCAGTAGCTTCAGACCTCTGCAAATGTTCAATAAGGCCATCTATTCTGTTGATATAATGAGATCTAGTGTGATGGGAACCATTCCTGCCACCAAATTCCCTTGGTGCCTTTCTGTACATAAGAGTGCCCAGGAATATTTATAGGAGCTGGCACTCTTCATGCTGCTAGTGATAAGCAAGCATGGAAAGAACAATAAATCAGATGTGCTTTGAGGAGTCTCAAGACCTCAGCCCTTGCTAACTCACAAAATATCTTACTGAATCTTCACATAAGTGTTGTTAATGGAAAAGATGCTAACTACTTTAAATATATATATATATATATATATTAATGCTTAGAAAGAGTGATTAATCCTTAGTAACTCCAGTGTACTTAAAGCTCTTACCTGGATTCATTATGCAAAAAGAATATATTAGATTTAATAATTTTCAGTGTCAAATGCTTTGTAGTCTATAGCTCAAATGTAGTTAGCAGACTGACTGAACATACCGAATCTGAAGGAATAAAAAGTCCTATAGAAAGATATAAAATAAAACAAAACCAAGCTTCATGATCACCTCGGATCCCCCACACAACTGTGGTGAAGTAGAATTCTGTTTATTCAGATGGAGTGTGCTCATAGTGCCAAGAGCCATAGACTGCTAGGGAAATTAGTGTAGCCTCTTTGATGTCATGTGCATCCCAGAATCTGTAACACACTGCTGAAACTGTGAGCATAGCCTTTTGTTTATAACCCTAAACAGAACCATTTGAATACACACACTGAAAGAACTTGTAACAGAAGCAATGCATTTTCTTCCACCCAGTGATTCATTACGTACAGCTTCATTTTCGATACTGCAGTTATATGCAAAGCCATATGCTTTCGATTATAAAGCACACTAAGCAAATCATAAGTTTTTCAAGACGGTATGTAAAGGCTGTTTTTGCATCTGTTTGTTGCCAACGACCCAGATGACACTGTAATTAGAACAACAAATATTTTCTGTGAAATCAATCATTTAGCTGCCTCTGAACCCTGAGACAATGGCTTTTAGATACACTGTTGGGAAACAAGATCCATAAATAGCTAGAATCTTGGCTTTTGCCATTTTTTTCTTTCCAACACAGTTCTGATCCTTCAGTATTTGTCAGTTCTTTCAGTTTCTGTTGTGAGTGATTTGACTGTAGAGGAAAAAGGCAGAGATTAAACAAAGCATACCAAAGAACTAAACTGTCAGTGACTAACATGGGTAAGATTCAAACCTGTCAACAAACAGCACGCTTCTGCAAGTATGGTCCTGAAGATGTCTTCCTGTATGTTGAATATACAGAAGCCCTTATATGCCCAGCACATAACAACATCTAATAGTGGGTTCCAGAGGTGTGGCAATTAGTCAAAGTCCAAGAGGTTTACACAGATACAACTATAACTTCAGGGAAAAAATAATTCATGCCAAACCATCTGAATGGCAGAAACTACTTTCGAACAACACAGAAAACTTAACTGATCATTATTTTTCTTTTGCTCCTCAAAGTTGACCCAAGGTGGTTGTGGAAGCTGCTTTTTGGTTAATTCATAAAATCATAGAATGGCCTGGGGTGGAAGAAACATTAAAGATCATCTACTTTCAACCCCCCTGACACGGGCAGGAACATCTACCACTAGACTAGGTTGCTCAGAGCGCCATCCGACCTGGCCTTCAATACTTCCAGGGATGAGGCATCTACAACTTCTCTGGGCAACCTATTCCAGTGCCTCACCAACCTCAGAGTAAAGAATTTCTTCCTAGTATCTAATCTAAATCTACTCTCTTTCAGTTTGAAGCCATTCCCTTTGTCCTGACACTACATTCTCTTGTGAAAAGTTTCTCTCCATCTTTCTTGAGCCCCTTTTTTAGGTACTGGAAGGCTGCAATTAGGTCATTCTGAAGCTGCCTCTTCTCCAGGCTGAACAATCCCAATTGTCTCATTCTTTCTTCATTGGAGTAGTGCTCCATTCCTATAATCAACTTGGTGGCCCTCCTCTGAACTTGCTCCAACATACTCTTTCCTGTGCTTGGAAACCCAGAGCTGGAGGCAGCACTCCAGGTGGGGTCTCACCAGAGCAGAGCAGAGGGGCAGAATCACCTCCTGTGATCTGACCATGCTGCTGAGGATGCAACCCACGATACAGCTGGCTTGTGATCTTTTCAGAAGAGACAGTTACTGATGAAAACCAGGCCATTCCAGGTGTGCTGGAATTACTACATACCACAGCCTATTTCCTAGTTCTAGAGGACCTGGTTAATACAATAGCCACCAGGTGATAAAAAATACCTATCCCACATTATCATGTTATGTAAGTGATATCTCTCTCACCGTTTGAGTAATGCTGTATGATCAATATAAGTTAATGAAGAACTTCACAGCAGAAAAGCCTACTGAGAGCAATTAGATATGAAGAGATCACTTCCAGATTGAGACATCCCTGAGCCACAAACCATGTTTGGCTGGAGAATGTTCTGGGCAAACATCTCTGCTTGCCCTACTTTTGTACTATACCTCTTGGTTACTGTGAGAGAGAGAAAATTAGGATAAATAGATTTGGATGGGACTGGAAATATTTTTTTTTTATGTGTAGGTGGGTTTTTCTGTTTGTGTTTTGTTGTTGGTTGGTTGGTTGGGGTTTTTTTTGGTGTAAGGTTGCCAATATTCAAATGACCAGGAAAGAGATCAACTTAAAATAAATTCAAGCAGAACAAATCCCTAAGAGGCACCTGAAATGGAGGCTGAGGTAACTTCTCACAAGGCAAATATCAGCATCTTCACTATAGATATTTCAAGCTCAACTTTAACTGTTTATGGCAGGAAGGTTGTATTACACTTGCCTTTTTGTTAGCAGTGCACCAGATCAACCTGAGCTTCTGGAAGGCTGAAGTTGAAATTCCATGCAAAGATGAATACAAAGGAAAGCCAGTCATTCTTCAGTTTTCTGGACATGCCCCATTTTCCCTTCTCCATGAGTTTTTATCTGAGGTACTAGTCCTAAAGTAGAAACATTGGGACACCTACACAGGCATCATGCACTCAGAGGTTTGCCATGATGCAAGCTTGTCTCATCAGCATTATGCCATGGTTGGGACTCAGACTGTTGATGCAGTTTATTTATTTAGTGAAGTTAAAGAAAAGAGGATTAGAAAGAATCTCAAGTGAATATTTTGTCCTTCCCTGTCTTCCAAAGTAAAACCATGCACCATGTTGGAGGTATGAGAAATTTTCAAATTGCTCAGAAACAAAAGATATCAAAAAAATTCTCACAAACACAACATCAACAATGGAGCAACTCATGATACTTCTGCACAATAAGACAGCAGCTATTCCTTCAAAGAAGAATTAGGATGATGATTCAGTCAATATGATTAAATAAATAGCTTTGGCAACTTTAAAGTACAAATCCAAAACAACATGACAGTATCATCAATTTTAGAGATAGTCTCCAAAACACATTTGGAGCTACTAATACACAAGTTTTCAAACTGCAGATTGTGGATCTTAAGAGCTACATCTTGTGCTAATATGCTTCAGAAAACTCACTGGACACTTGGCACTGGTTCATCTTGTGGATGCTAGCTAAGAAAAGCAAAGCATATGGGGAAAAAGATGAAACAAACACGAAAAGTAAACAGTGAGATTAACTTTTAAAAATAGTCAAAACATTCAGTGCATTAAAGAAGAGTAACAAATCACAAATACCTTTCTAATACTGCTTCTCTACAGAGCCAACTACTGAATTTGCCAAAAATGCATCATACAATTGTGAGGAGTTAGTCTGTGCAATCAAAAGTAGGGCAGGAGGCAATCTGTAAGTTCACACTCCATTAAAAAGTGGTTCATAATGGTCTGTGTTTCAGAGTTGCTGTTGTAGCATATAGCCTGGATACATTTAAAGGTAATCCCTCACCTTCTTCCAAACTGTAATAATAGCATTTTTATCCCATGCCCTCAGAGATTAAGCCACTTGATTGACTTTGAATTCTGGACACACAGGAAATTTGTATTAATTTAGCATAATGATGAGGCGCAATAAAGGCTCTGTGGAACCACAACAGCATGGTCTCTAAGGTTTTGTTCATTACAGAAACACAATTTGCATATCTAAAGGCTTGAAACCATGGGTCCATATTGATACAACTAATATCTCAAATTTGAGTGTAGCAGATTCAGCATATATTTCAAAGAATAAATGGTAGAAGCCCAAGATAAAACTCTCAGTAGATTTCTTCATTAAGAAAGAAGGTCTTTTTCTGAATTCAAGGTAGTTGGTAGCAGTAACTTTTAAAGGAGGTATTAAAGAAAGCTTGACTGAAGCTTGTAAAAATACCACTAGTTAGATATGTGCTTCCTGGTGTTGCTACAGTACTTTGATCTAACACTGGTAAATGCTGGAAGTAAAGGAGGTCTCTTGGCAAGATAAAGGAAACTAATGCTGCTGACCTACGTTCTACAGCAATCCATTTCTTTAAGGGGTTCTCAAGTGCTACTGGGACCCTCAATTAGTGATAGTTTGGAAGTGATCTACAGATCAAACTCAGGGCACAAAATTCTGAAGGAATATTTTGAAAGAGAAACTGAAGAAGCATAAGCAAACTATTCAGTCAATGACAGATTTTGAAAAATAAGCAGGAGTAGAAAAAACCTTCAGGCTTTAAAGATATCTGTTAACCTGTGAAAGAGCATCTAGGTTTGTTTTTTGTACTCCTTCCAAATCCAAATCACAACCTTTTATTGAGAACTTACACTATGAATCTAGTGGAAGAATGCTAGACATAAAAATAAGGGCTCATCATTTTCAATGGTGCAGTTCCTTGACTTTTATCCTGAAGTAGTAGATGGAAGTGTCCAGTAATAGCAAAGTAAATTCAGAAAATGCAGAAGAGATGTTTAAAAAAAAGTGAGAAAGGTCTGCAAAGAATTCCAACCCTGATCTCAATAATAATATAGTAATTTTAGGCTATGTATTTCATGGTACTTAGCAACACCACCTCTGGTAAGAGTTTGGGGAGTGCAAAGCACACAGAACATGTATAATTTTCATCCAGCCTTTCCTAAATGCTTCTGAAGAAAATTTTGGTGAAGATTTCAGCTCATGGGGGCAGAGGAAGATATACACATATGTGCACATATACAAATAAAGTAAGTTGACCCTCTGGTATTATGGTGACTTGTTTACGTGGCAGTATGCTCTTTTGTTCTAAAATCAGTTCTTGACAGGGCACAGCTTGCATTAGTATAACAGCTCACTGTACAATATTCCCCTCTGATCACAATCTTTGTACTTGAGGGTCACTTAATTTAAAATGGTAAATGCTATGGAATTAGTTAGATTCTTTATTTCTCTCATAAATACGTGACTAATTCAAGTGACTTCAATGACGTTTTATTCCTCAGAACTTGATGAACCCTTCTTTACCAAAATGAGCATTGATTTCAGGGTTCAAACTGAGGCACTGGAAAGACTGATTTTTAAACCATTACAGCGTACCCCTTCTGGAAAATCAGGCTCCTCCATGGTGTGTTACTGCAGGTACACAGAATTTCTTGTCACTCCAGAAAATACAGGTTAAGTGATTTCTGGAATTTTTTTGTGGAGTTGATTTGGATATGTTTTCCACCTCCTAATTACTACAGATATTTGAATTTTTTTCAACCCCTTTCTTACAAGTCTATACTAGATTCTTGGCTGGTATTGAATAGTGCATCTCTATAGAATAGCTTGTGATACAACATCATCAAAATCTATTTGTGTCCTGATTCTGTACTTGGGTCTGTGGGTATTGCAGAGTATGCAAAGTTTGAATTAACACTTTATTAATTACTGTGCACTAATTCCTTGTGTGAATGACCTACAAAGGGCCCCACAGAGTTACAACATGAACAAACCGGTGCATTGCAAGTGTGCCTATTGCCACAGAATGCCACTTCTGATTTCTCTCTTTTGGATAGCCAGGAAGTATGGCCATATTAACATAACTCTCTTCCATAACATATCCTACTTCTCAGTAGGACTAATTAGCTTAGGCACGGCACTGCACTCATCCAGCTATACTGCCTCCGGGGTCTGATTCACATCTAGCTTGAGTAGCTTTGCAAAGCACTGGCATGTGTTGAGTTGCTATATCATAAATTTATATTACTGCTTATTCTATACTAACTTTCCCATGGAGACAAAACCTAAAAATCAGCTTTACTGCTGTGAACAGATTCATCAAAGTCTCCTACTGAAGTAATGCCATAATAATAATGAAAATACTCCGGTGCAAGTAGAAAGGCTCATATCCTGAAAACACTAACATGGTTGCACACCTTCACTACTAGCACAAGTTTCTCTGAAGCCAGCCCCAACACTAAGCATATGAATACAAGGGAAAAATTGGAAAGGATCAGAAAAACACCTTGATATTAACACGGCTTAGAGAAATAAGATTAAAATGAAAATGTGTAACTGAATTTTAACTCCTGTGTTTTGAAAGGACTGTATTAATTATTCCCATTATTAAAGGGCACTGTGGGGTAAAAGGCTATGGACAGAGAGAAACATGCATTTCTCTTCACTTGTGTAAGATACAATAAATTTTTAAAGTTCATCACTCAGTCTATCCACACAATACTCAACTCATGAAGCAGTTATAATTCAGAGATAGTTAAGAGCCATATACTTGCTACCAACACACAGTAATATGTTAAGAGTACTTAAAGCTAACCTTTGATGAAAAATTCTTATGCTACATTCTTCAATAAAATAAACATAAGAATAACTTGTGCTCTCATGGAGAGTATCAATTAACATGTAGCTGCTCATCATTGTCTAAATTAAATGAATATGAGACTGTTGGGTGGACAAAAGCAAACTGAAGATAATCAGCAAGATTTATGTTTTCAAATAATGTACAAACCACATAAATTACTTCAAAGAGACCCATAAAACTATGAGTTTTGAAAAACATTTAAATTATAATATAGAAAAAAGGAAAGAAACATGACTTGTGGACCCTAAGTAACAGTTCATTGTTTGCTTTCACAAGGTAGAGCAGCAGAAAATTATCTCCCTCTTGTCATACATTTCATTTTTGATTAGGTCATTTTGCAATACTAGTAACTTCAAAATGCAGACACAAAAATATGAGGTTCCAAAGGTATCTTTTCTTCTCTGAAGATGAAAATTAATAGAAGAAAACTATCTACAACACCACAACCAGGAAAACAAGATTTTCAGTTTTTACTGCAAACACTCATTCATGCCAGCAGTCTGCATGAAGTCAATGTGTTATCCCATTGCATAATGATGGATCATGTGAGACCTTATAAGATGGGACCAATATTCTTTAAAATGTTATTTTTAGTAACATTTTAAAGAATATTGGTCCCTTTTTTCTTACTCTCAACCAATAATGCACATTTGTCCAAAATGAATTACTGTTCTTTCACCATTTTGTTAGCATTGTTCACAATATTATTTATACAGAACCATAAATCCTAATTTTTATTTGTAAAATACATAGGAGAGGTCAACTACACTTATCACACTTTTTTGCATTCTGCAATTCAATCTCTGCTATTAGGACTTGATCTGGAAGGTTTGTGCAGAGATACAAAATATATTAGGTAGCTGTTTTGGCATATGAAGTTGTAGCTTTACAGATTTTGTGTATTTATTTTTCAGAGAAAAAGGACTCCAATTACTAGATTTCAACATAAAGCCTTGCAGAGTAGGATGTGGCAGGCTGGCTACACAGCAGCTGTGTGGCCTGTGATGAGGAGGTGCCTGTACCATCTGACAGTGCCAGCAAAGGCCTAATGTCTTCATTACACTCCTCCTTCTTTTTCCTCCATGGCTGCAGAGAGCCAGGACCAGGATAACAGTTTGAACATACACAGAACATGAGGGATGAATTTCCCAGTTATCTCTGCTGAAGTATTAAATTCAGATGTCTTATGATGACATTCTAAACATTATCATTACCTATTTCACTGCAGCGCAACACGCAGAGAGGAAGAGATGGTAAATCATACTATGAAGAGCTCCATGATATATTGCTCCTCTTATAAAAGAAACAGCAGTAGCTTGTGCCACTATTCAAGAAAGACTTGAGTGCCCAAACACCGGCTGTGAACCTGGGCTCACCAAAAGAGGGCTGAGCTCATCAGAGTTCATCCTTGCAATGAAACACCAAGATAGGAGAGGGTCCAAGGGGACCAAGGAGCTGAGAGAGCATAGCTAATTACCTTTTCTAGTTTTTTTTCTGGGATGAAAATACTCAGAGCAAATGTTTCATGTCCTGTCATGTATCACACCACTAAAGAGGCGGTAGTTTGTCCTTCATGTAGAAACAAAAGGACAAAACCAAAAATCCTGCCTGCAACTGTGTTTTTCTCATCCTTTTAAAGAATTTACGGCAAACCTGTGAATAAGAATTTCTCTGCTGCTGCCAAGTGTAACTACAATGACACTCAGAAATATTTCTAACATTTAATAAAAATAGAACTATGGCAATTGAACTTAGAACATCAGAAAAACATGCTTATTGTCCATATTCAATGAGGGAAAAAGTCAATGACATCACAAGAACTGCCTGTGTTTTGGATTCTGTTTTTTTCTTTTGATGGTATCAAAAAGTCTCTTCTAGATTACTGGCATTTGAAGATGAGAAACTACTGAAGTAGCACACAAAGTCAATAAAATGATCTCACTACGCTTGCCAATGTACATAAGAGGTTTTATCTTTAAAAATAGCCTAGTATTTAGCCATTAGCATTCTGCAGCAGGATAATTTCAATCTTCTTTCAGTTCTGGGTACTCAAGACCACAGTCCTCCTTACTTCTAAAGGGGAGGAACTTCCACCAATGTGGAAGGGAAGAATCCCAATAAAATCCATAAAGCACAGCCATTTATGGGCCCAATTCAGGAAGTGCCATGACCAGACAACTGTAGAGTGTCTAACCTGAGTTAGAAGTTAATGAGGCTTCTTTTTTATCAGTTTGTTCCCTTACCAATACTGGAATTTTAGGGCAAGAGAAACTTTCAGTTTGTGAATTCAGGTCATATTAACTAACAGTTTCAGCTGAAATAACATGAAAAAACTTCAGAGATGTTGAAAGAATTCATTCTGGCATCTCAAAAAACAAAACATTTTGATTCTGTCACAAGGGGACTCCTTTCCCAAAAACAGAGGAGGTAGTGCTGCCACCCCTGATATCCAAAAACTCAGTGATTAGGCCATGTTCTTAGGTTGTGAAAGATGTAGCTTCAAGCACCTCCTTTAAGTGATTTGGTACAGGGACCTGAACCCAAACATTGTGCATCTCAGGAGAGTAGCCTAACTGCTGGATTAGAAAATATTCTTAGGTAGGTTTCTCCCAGCCTCATTTGTTGAAAGTGTCCCACTTTGCATAAAGTAGTTAAATATTCATTGAAACAGAGATTGAAAGCCAGGTGCTGGCCCCCTTTTTCTCTGACTGCTCAAATTACCAGGATCTCAAGTCATTCACAGGCTCTCTGTTTCTGTGGCCTACTTACTATTTAATGTACATTTCACTGATGGGAGAAAGGGGAGAAGGAGAAAACACTTTCTTCTCTGAACTTCTGTATTGGCCTTGGGCATAGCCCAGACCAGTGAGAATATGGGTCGGTGAAAGTTTTGAGCCTTACCTTTGGAAGGACAGTAGTATGGAAGGTAAGAAATGATCACTTTCTGACATAGAGTAGATAAAAATAAAGTAGTTTAGTGACAAGAAATAGTATTATTTAAAGGAGAAAGAAGTGAGACGTCTGCATCTATTTGTATCCAATGTTTATCCCTATTGGCACAATTAATAAAAGCTATGCATAAATCACACGAAGTTCATTAAATCCACTGGCTCAGGCTGCTGACTAATTGGTAAATACACACTCGATAAAAATGTAAAATGTATGCCAACTCCACACTGTAAAGCTGTTTTCTAGCTAAGAAGTCTCTTCTTCTCTGTGGCTTTTCCAACAGAGCTTGATTTTCACAGTTACTGATCTTAGGGAAACAATAATGCCCAGAACAGTGCCCAAATGCCCTAGAACAGGAAAACAAAAAGCACCTCTATCAAGCTTACAGAGACCATGGAGTTTACTATCCCAGGCCTAGGGCAATTGTCTAACACACCCATGAATCTAAGGTCTGCTGATGCCTGCTCTGTACAATTCAACAGACTATTTTAGGCACTTCAGCTCTTTCATGAATGTGGCCTTCAGCACTTTCTTCTGCAATGTTGCCTTCAAGTAGTCCAATGTGAAGATATCACTGCTCAGCAAAACTTTGAATCTTTTAAATCTATCACTTCTGATAAATTAAAGGTCTGGGAACTATGCAGGCCTGTGCAGACAGGTACCAGACACTACCAGAATTAGACACAAACAAAAACTAAGTATAAAAAAACATGAAAAGTGTGAGAGTGGCTGAGGCTGGAGAAGGTCACAGAAGACCATCTCCATCATTTGGACAGGATGAAGAAATTGTGCTCCTCAGAACATCCTTCTTTTCAGAAGAGGCCTGCACGCAGCCAGCCACAGATTTTTATAGATAGGGAGCTCATCAAAAGGTTTTAATACTTACAATATCTGTGCAAAAATCCATGGAAAGCCCTGTTTGAAGAGTGTCTTGCTACCACCACTGAAGATTCTGATTGTGGACAGCTTTCCTGACATCAAACAAATCCAGATGTAGAGAGGCCTTGGGTGCTAGCCCAGTGCTTTGTCTGGGTCTGACCTCAAGTTTTCTGTATTTACATTTTTTCGAAAACATGATTTAGAACAGATGTCACTGGACACCAGAGCTCTTCTCCAAGGCTGGAGTAAAAATCACAGGAAAAGAAGGAGATACAGACCAGCTAAATTTACATTACATGAGCATATTGGTCTGCATAGCAAAGAGAGGGCAGAATCCACACATCCCCAATTTTAGTTTAATTAAACTCACAATCAAATATCAGCGCTGGTTTCCCTCTATTAAGCATCAAGCAAAAGGCTTGGTTTGATTTTGAACAGCCTTATAAACAAGTGGAATATTTTGGTTTAGGGGTGGTTTAGGACCATCTCTGCTCGTATTCTCTACTTCTGACATTGACTTTGGCAGTGCCTGAACAACATATTAAAAGCACTTGCCTCAAACCACACTTGTGGTGTGCATGTTTGAAACAAAGGATGAAATAATGTTGAAAAACAGTATTATGAAACTGATACAGATTTAATAGTGGCTAAATGAAAGAAATGGGAATATGAAACCCCCTTCTTCTCTAGACAATGTGTGGTGAAATAATCTGTTCGCAATGGAGGGAAAAAGCTCTAAAAGAAACATTTGGAAACAATATAATGACATATGGTCCCATATGTTGGATCTATAATGCTTCCTAATTCCTTCAGGGTAAAATTCACCCTTCTCCTGAACAAAGTCCAAGTAACTGAGATTTGCCTGTGTGGACTGAAGGAAGAACCAGAATCTTCCCTCCATACACAGACAAGAGAAGACTATGAAGCAGCTCCACTGCAGTTGCCATCGCACCCATGGCTTGAACCAGCACCAGAAATGTTTTTTTGATCCTTTTCTCAGTAATTGTAATTGCTGATCCATAGGCTCATCCTCATCTCTCTTCCTTGGCTGTCTGCTCAGGGCATGCTTTCCTGTAGGGAGCTCCATGGTAAAGAAGGCATGTGCTCAACTTTCTGAATCATACTAGGACAGCAGTATAGCTGGAGTTGCTTTAGAAGTTTTATATATAGCAAGCTGCATGTTGGTGCTGATAAGGCATCCTCAGGGATTATGCTCTACAGCAGTTTTTGGTGATGCCTTTACAGCTCTTAGGTTTTTGAGATACAGGATTTTCACTCATAATTCCTGGTCCTATGCTGTTCACCAGTCCCTGAATGAGGGAGCAAAAGAGGAAAAAGCCTGTGAAATCTGGCAACAGGTTTTATCATCTTAGTGAGTAGATTTTGTAAGTGTGCTGAACACAAGTAGTGAAACATCTATCCAGCAATGAAAGTATCTCATATCCAAATGCTCTGAATTAAATTGTGATATAATAATTATTATTGGAATTTTGTCGTATTTTGGGTGGCTGCATTACTCAGGATTGAGGCACAGGTAACTGCCTAGGTGAACAAATTACTGGAGGTAGTTAAGCAGTCACAGTTTTGTTGACTTCTCACAGCTCTGGAAAGCCAGGCTACCTAGAGCTAAGGTACCCACCTGCAGTTTTCATCATGACCCATATGGATGTAACAATGCACTACAACACCTCTGTTGGCACATGAAAGGAAAACTTTTCTCACAACCCTTATTCTCACACTCCTTTTTGATGGGTTGTTCCAAACTTCAGATGCTCCAAAAATGGAATACATTGCTATTTGCCTGGTCATTAAAATGAAGCTCAATGCCCATTTTATAGGTAATTTAAGCTGTTTATTAATTTGCTTAATTTTTGCCATCTCTAGTCTGCTTCAGGTGCTAGTAATTAGCTGTTTTCATTGACCTATTTTGTTTGTATACAAATAGCTTTGAAATTATATGTTATTAAATGTTATGCATTAGTATTCTTGTTCATGTTCTTTTAAAATATGTGTTGAATACCATGCCATCCCCAGCCTGCAAGGAAGAGACATCTTTGCACTTTGCTTTTGTGTTTTACCCAATTGTGTTGGTAGTAACGGGAATAACCTGTGAACATTGGAGTAACACTGCAGCAACTGGCATTTCCACTGAAAAATGACCTATGAAATGATGTCTAGATTTTTCAGATCAGCTGAAGTCCATCAACAGAGAGGGGTATTCAAAAGGTATATTCATGACTGGTATCAGAGAAAGATAAAAAATTGTAGCAGATATGAAATGAGATCAATCAAGTCACTAAGAAAGGTCATTTAGCAGAAATCCTGCTGTGAAATGGGAAAAAAGGCAGTGCCTAGGCACAAGATGAGGAGGCTGAAGAAATTGCAGGCTGCTTCTCTGAGCTGCTCTGTAAATTGGCAGCATATGACATCTAGGAAAGACATCTTCCAGCATCAGACACCAGCTGCAATATCCTGTCCATGTAGCAGGACAGCACCTGAACTGCAGGAATGCTTCAATACTTCCAACATTCAAAACCTCTTTTAGGCTCAGAGATTTGTGAAAAGTGTCTCAGACTATGGTTTGCACACATTGACTTCTACAAATGATGAGTAATACTCATATCACACACACAGCTACCCTTTAGTTGTCACAGTCTTCTGGAAGTCTTTTTTCTCGAAGACAGAAAAATCCACATGTGTCTGCACTGAGAACCCTGGCTTCAGGAAAGGTGCAAAAATGGCTAACAAAATGATGGCATGTCCTGCAAAAGATTTGGCTGAGTATGGAAAAAATGGCTGTGTCAAGTACTGTTTTGAATGAGTTTCAGTTCTTGAGTATTATCTGAGTTGACTGAGATGCTGCTTTGCTACCTTAGCGACCCAGCTGCCCAGCTCGATAGTGCTGTTCCAATAACACTGATCCACAGCAAATACTAGAGCCTGGCACTGACACCTGTAAACATGAGGTGTTACACAACCGAGGCTTACAGAAGGAATTTTTACTACACAGAGGTGTTGGAGATCTTGGGAGACTGTCCTTGTCTTGCAATTAGATTGGAAACCACAGCCCTAAGGAAAGACAGGCACCATCCTAGGGAAGTAGTATGTGTTCTAGGATTAGCATCTTTTCAATCCAGCTCTACTCATTTTGGCTCATCTCTAAGTAGAAGTCCAGCAGAATATTTTCTTTTTTTCTGGAATACAGCTATAAAGCTATCATAAACACAGATGGGGATACGATAAGGATGAGGGCTTCAGATCTCTGAGTCCCCCACTAAAAGAAGCATAGATCTTCTAAATTCATAGGCAGGGATTAGGAAGTACTCGACTTTGCTTCTCCAGCTGGAGGATAGGAATAAGAATTATCCAGACAAAAACTACAAAAGACAAGGAAGGATGTAAAGAAAGCATTTAGGCTCAGAACCACAATAAACTCCAAGAATAATCTCCTGCCCGGTAGATTTCTAGAGGGCACTAAGCCAACCTTAATGCTGATCCAAGACGAGTTTTATTATCTGATAGATACAGAGCCAACAGTACATCCTAAAGATATATACACAGGTACTACATACACTACAGGAATGAAAAGTCTTCCCTCTTTGGGAAATCATCCTGTCTTGAAGGGAAAAGATGATTATCCCTCTTCCAGTCACCACCACTTGCTCTTCCCCAGCTCTCAAAAGGGCAGTGAAGGCATGGCTACTAGAAACCATTTCAAAAGCTAAACCAAGATGGGGCTGAGGAGGGAATGGTATGGGGAGAGAAGGATATACCTACCTGTATATTTATTTCCAAAACTACTCATTGTGCCACTTGTTTACTTCTCTTTGGTTCTTTTCTCTGCATATCAAAGTGCTTACCAACAAACTCTGTTTATTTGGTGTCTATAACACCTCTGTCAGAATGTGAATTGGCATCCACAGTGTGTCAGCCTGTGCCAGTGATGAGTGAAGCTGGTCAGCCTCCCCCCACCGTAATGCTTACATTACTTCTTTGTTTAAAAAAAATGGGCACTCGACACTATCTGCATTAGCCCACCGGAAAGTTATCTCTCTTCTCCTTTAATATTTGGAAATACTTAAAGAGTTTCAGGAAAATATTTTCATGGAATGTTTGATGTAAAAAATGCCCCAAGGCAGATAGATTTTTCCGGTTAACATTTCAAAATTGCTTCAAGACTGAATGAACCATGTGATGATATACTTCTATGTTTTAATTTTCCAGCTGGAAAATGAAAATGTATTCAATATTTAAAAGGTCTTTTACAAAATACACAGAAACTATTAAAAACAGTACCTAGGCTATTCTGCAGGAAAGGGAACAGAAAAAAACCACACCTGGGATACAAGGCCCTGTAGCCACTCAGCAGTCCACAAAACAACTTCAGTGAGCTTAACCACATCCTTCCTTCCCAGAGAGGCCATGACTCAGAAGGCACAGAGCCAGTGCACTCTTGCCAGATATTTGAAATAACAATTGAGAAAAAAAGCATTAACTCACCCAGGACAAAGCTCCTTCTTCTAGATGGACCGGGGCTGGTACCTGTGTGAAATCATCCTCAGACTGACTGCAAAGAAGTGGCACAGTGTGCAATTACTGCATCTACCTATTATTTCCTGGAAGAGGACAAGAAGCAGATGGGTCTATATCCCCACACATCATCTGTTGGATTGGCTAAACTGGCTTTACACACATGCAGCTGGGAATGTTTTACAGCACTCTCCTTCACATTCTTTCTCTACATTTTTCCTTTTACATCAAATTGCCTCTTGCACTGAGTGGGCAGTTCCTTGACAACTTTGCTCCACGCATGCATGGAACAACCGGTACTCGCTTGATGCGCGGCTGTACCATTTTCTTTAGAATGGAGTAGCACTTTCAAAGTGGACGGAAGGTTGCAGAAGAATTGTGATTTGTTGATCTGACAAAACGACTTTGTCCTGACCACTCTGATCTGGCCAAAGGGAACACACCAGCCACAGTGGAGGCTTATGCAATCTGCAGAGTCTCTTACTGCCTTCTGCAGTAGAATCACTGCCACCTTTAAGCAGAAAATAGTCCACTGATCAGACACCCTTTTCTCAGCCCGTGGAGGGCAAGATTTGCTGTACAGTGATGATTACTTGCTGTAGTTACTATAGAAACACATAGGAACCATAGACCTACAGGAAAGAATTACAGTTTGAATAGTGCACAAGACTAAGCAAGATTCAGCATTTTAGACTTTTCTTTCCACTCTGGCAGGCTCAGCTGTGTCTCAGACAGCTTTGGTGTACACATGTTCTTCAAGGCACAAATGAAGAAAAATCACTCCAGTTATTCGCAGGTCTTTTTCAGCCTGCTACAGCAAATGATGAAGTTTATTCTTTCACTTACAAGACTCTGCAGTACCAGCAAAACTTGTTATAAGCTCTCTCTGTTTATTTTTCTCATATTTCAAAGGAAACTTTTCACTGCAAGCTAACTAACTCCTCTGTTAAAAGTGTATCCCCTACCTTTTAATATTTATAACAAAGACTTAATGGAGAACGGAAGGTCTACAGTCTTAGAAATAACACAGCTCTAAAGGTATCTCCATGATACATACACGTCTAGCTATGGCTGATGTGTCTGTGTGGAGTGTTGGGTTGGCACTGCACTAAAGCTTCTAACTCCAGTGTAACCAGAGCCAGTTTTTCTGAGTACTTGCTACTCTGCCAGGAGCACACATCCCAAGGTACTTTCACCTACAAATTCCATAACACTGAAAGACAAGTTTAGTCTAGCCCAAAGACATGGCAAACTTATGACTCAGCTTGACCTCTCTTGTCTAAAGTTCTCTTCGAAGGAGATGACATTTTCTTCACCACTGCTACAATCTGCACACAAGACTTGATCAAAATCCAACAGGGTTCCCATGAATTAGCTATTTTACAGCCTAGACATGTATGCTTAGGCAAGTTAGAAAACACTGGTATTTCAGCTTCTTGGATAATGAAAGGGAATTTCCATATTAAAAGCTGGTAGTAAAGTTGATGGTAGTTTTCAGTTTTAGAATCATGTGAGATGCTTAGAAAGAAAGGGATACTCCAGTGATACTGTGAAGTACTATGCAAACAGGATTCGGCCTAGCATACGAACTCAGTCTCAGTTAGAATCTGGGCTTGAAAAAATTCTTAATTTCTTTAAGAATCAGATCTTAACTTTGCAGTGACTTCTTTTTCATCTGCATGCAAGATTTTAAAAACAGGACTGGTGTTTCCTTTAATTAGTATTTGATACAGTATTAATATTCCTATTTATCTTTTACATGCCATATGGATTAAATTCTCATTACTTTTGATCTTAATACTTTTAAAATATGTAAATCAGCAGACAGACACCCTCTTTAAAGCAGTGTTTGCACACCACATCTATTATTGCCTTGGGCAAAAGAAAAATATCTGCATTGCTAAAATTCCAGAATTGTAAGGAAATCTTGAAAAATCAGATATTAAACTGATCAATCTAGATGAATTATATAATGACCACGTAAACTGCAGTTGTTTAGATTCAGCTGTACCTAATATTGACATTAAAAGTGGCCAAAGGCCATTAAAGAACATGTACTTAAAAGGGATCAATTAAGTTAATTTCTGGAAGGAGAAGAATGTTTTCACAGGTTGAGCTAATTCCAGATGCAGTGCCTTAGAAGAACACTACAGTTTTTTTAAAAGCTCACCTTTAACGTCAGACATTAAAAACACAATGATTTGTTTTCAAGTTTAGGGAAGATGCTGTTATCTTAATTAATCTATTGTTTTTCCAACACCATAGTACACCGCTGAAAAATAGAATTGCATTTGCATGTATTTCAATTTGTCTGAATGTTATGGTTAAGCAGAAAGGAGAAACTTATCAATACAAGAAAAGGGCAAAGAGGATACATGGGGCTGGCCTCTGTTCACACTGTACGTAATCTCCATTGACATGGGAAGCATTTGGATTTAGTGTTGAATGAATATGCTTCATGAATGTATTAGTCCGAAAACAAAAGTCTATCCAATCCTTTTACATTAGATCTTCCTACAATATATAATATTTTTATTATATATTAATTTGACAGCTAGCTCTGTCAAATTTCTCTGCCTACATTATACTGCTGAAGTGTATGCTGAGAGTTTGCAGAATAAATTAAACAAATGTAGTTGTGGAAACCAGAGCTTACTCAGTACTACCATGCTCTGACTGAGAGGTGGAGAGAGGATGCTGTGTAGCTGCAACCACACTGCATGCCCCAGAGCATGTGTGCAGTGCCTATGTACGGTATCCATTTCTTACCTTTCAGCCCTGAAAACTGTGTCTGTTGAGAAATACCACATGAAAATTACAGTTCTGGTTGAAAATAAAAAATTGCTCCTCATATCAGAAAAGACATTTTTGGGGAAATTGGGCACAGCAGGGTCCATTTACCTCCTCTTATTTTTATTTCTTTCTTATCTCATCCAAAATCCACTGGGATCTTCTCCACTGTCTTGACTAAGATCGGAGTACAGGCCAGAAACCTGTCAGCATGATGTCTTTTCAGCACTTCATTTTTATTTTGGTTCTTTTAGAAATCTACAGGACAAAATACTGGTGTTTATGCAAATGCATCTAAGAGCACACATCACTCCTTAAACTGAATCATGAGGCCTTGTTTGGCAGGGTTCATTCCAAAGGAAGACCTGAGTTTGAGCTCTTTAATCCTATGGTACAATGGTCGTGTATAAACCATGACTTCCCCAGGTGCACACCAAGCAGAAGGTCCATAGCAATGAAGGCAATGAAAGTTACAAAAAAAAAAACCAACAGAAAAATAAGTTTGGCCCTTGCTCTGAACAACAGTTTAGTTTAAGGCATTGTCTATACCAGCAAATGCTACCAACACACTCATTTCTTGGCATTATCGGATTGGTAAAAGTCCTCAGCCAGAAATACTTTTGGGTTTTTGACCAGAACAATTCAATCCATTTGGCACACTGCTTTAAGAACTTCTTTCCTATGATGACATGTCTTTCCAGAAAGGAAGTTTGTTGTCATACATCTGCAGTACAGTGATGTCGCTCTCGGACACAAAATAAGCACATGAGACGCAGGTTGTCAGGAGAAAGCAGCCAGGGCGAGATGGCCAGGAAGAAGGGCTGACCTCTGCCCTCAGTCTTTATTTATACGTTCTTGGAAACCACCGTGGATTGGAGGACAAGATTTTCCTCCTCTCAATTCCACTGGTCAATAGAAATGTCTGTCATATAAACTCCTCCTAAACTAAAGGAATGCAAAACATCAAGGACGGTTAGCAAAACATGGCCATGTTTACAGAAAGTGCATGACAAACTATTTACAGAACTGAAAACACTGCAAAACTGCAAACTGAGGGACGACACAGTTACAGTTTCAAAGTCTTCTAACCGCAGACACAGCCTAACCTGCCCGTTCAGTGCAGGCTTTTTTTTCAGATGCCATCTTGCATAAGACTACACTAAAAATACAGAATTCTTCACATAAATCTGCAGGCCATAGTCATACACATACACCAAAAAGAAAGCACATTAGTGTCCTTAAATTTGCAGGAATCTGATAAGCACCACAAATACTATTTTGAAATTCCTATGCAACTAAATTAAAATGTTTCCTCACAGTTACTTGCAAAGGCATAATTAGTAAGGTATTAGTAATCTAAGCAGCAACTGTATATCCCCAGCTGTGTTTAGAGTAACTAGGTAACAGAATGTCTTAGAAGTAATTTAAATTTCCCCTTTAAGTGTCTTAATGACACTGTAGAGGACAATTGAGCAGTTAGTTATTGCAGTTTAAATGCTTTATGTACTTAAATCATAATTATTGCTCCTTACTGTTTCACAACACAGATATATCTTATCTTTGTCTTAAACAAGAAACATATCAAATAGGAAAATCTGTTCACAGCCATGCTATATTGTCTATACTGTTCAACCCATCTACTTTTCAAGTTGTACTATACACATCTAATTCTAAGCAGTTACTCAGAATTCAGATTTCCATCTGCCGCGTTGACCACTAGCCGCCCGGTGGCGTGGCAGGCGGCGTCTGCTGTCCTCTTGCTCTGGACACTCCGGGAGGTCCCGGTGCGACGGCACGGAGCAGGGTTCTATGCAGCTCAAACCGCAGATGTTTGCCTCGGGAGTCACAGCTCGCCCTGAGGCTATCTGCCAACAGCCGATTAGGCTGTGCAGCCCAGATGGAGAAACCGCAGCAGGCGAAGGTAAAGACTNGAATGGTCTTACTTAGGCAATGATTGTTATAATGCTAAACAAGATGTGTGGATAACCACTGCTACACCCTGAAGTACTGAGACCTTTGTAATCAACCTCTGCTTCTGACTGCTGCATTTGTTATACGCAGAACAAGGAGATGGTGCACAGAAGCCTGTGAAATTCTATGTTAATAAATCAAGGATCTCTTGGCTACTGAACTCACAGCTCTGTTCTCTAGTTAGTTCACAAGTATTTCATATCAAAGGGATGCAAATGTGAAGGTTTAGAAATAAAGGAGTAGCTCTTTCAAATTTGAAGCTAAATAAAAAGTCTGACAAGCAATACCATTAACAATCTGTATCACTTCTTGAAATTGAAGCACAACACTACACAGTGGGACTCAACTTCACTTTCACCTCTGCTCCAGGTAGCAGACTTACTTTGCTCAAAAATATAGCATCTACAGAAACTGCATTACAGTATTTCACGGAACTGACCCCATTAAAATAAATTCAAACAGCTATTACAAGCAAAACTTTCCTCACCTTCTGGTTTTTTTCATCACTAGGATGCGGAAACCTTCTGCCTCCTTCATGGCAATCCCATGATAAATGGCACATTCACATAAATATAACCTTGGAATTCCATTGGAAACAGCTTCATGCTAAAGCCAACCACTTCCTCATCTCCTTTGTAAAATTATATACCCACACTGAACCAGAGGGTACAGTGATAGAACATAAATTACTGTCATGGGCCATACAAGAGAGAGGATAGTTCTCAAAAGTGCTCACCTTCCTAAAACAGGCCACATGTTCATGTGAGAATAAGCCACAATCAGGATATCGTGTTAACCAAGTCTATTGTTTTCAAACAGCCAAATTGCTTTTGATTAATGATGACTTCTTTTCCTGTGCCCTTGTTTCAGAAGATTCTTGTTTCAGTTCTAGATCACTCCTGGCAAGTCAGCTGGGAACATGCAGAACACAATGTACACCAGATTCCAGCACACTGCTGCCTTCCTGCTCTGAGCTTTGTCATCAGCTTACATGAAAACAGGCACAGTCCCATCCCACCAAAACTTGTTTTGCTTGGTTTGTTTTTGTTTCAAAAGATCCTTCAGGGGAAACAATCTGGTCAAAAATCCAGCCCCAATTCAAAATGTTTATATAAAACACACTTGGGGCTCAAATCAGTGGGAGCAGTATTTTAAAAAGCTTGCGTTTTTTTGTTTCTGATTTGCTGTTCTTACTCAGTGTTCTGGTATTGGTATGAACAAAGCCAGACAAAACCCCAAGCATTAGTTTAACAAATGTAATTCAGAGACAATGGGCTAGATTTACAGACCAGCCATGCTTATTCATGGTGTAGCATGAAGATGCATGATGATGCTGAGCATAACAGGCCCAATTTACAGTTGCCCTGAGGCCTCTTCAGAGAAGAACACCCCTGGCACAGAGGGCCTGTTCACTGTATGCAGAGCCAGCTCTGTTTCTTTGTTCCTACTTGTCCCAGGATAGGAATCATTCTAAGGCAGGGCAGCACAAACCTGAACAAAAGCCACTAGGACAAAGGGCTGAAGTCCTTGAGAAATAATCTTTCTCCCATATCCTCTAATCTTTCCCACTTTCAGTTGATGTTGAACTGGAGTGACCTCTGCAGATATGGGGACATCTCCCTCTGCTATACCTTTCCAGAGGTTATGAGAGGCATTTGTCCTGCATCAACCCAGCACCTTCAATTTTCCAGTTGGCTTGCAAAGGAAATGGTAGACACAGCTCTAACTCTTTTACAGTTAGACTCAGCTCTCTTACACATCATATTTACCTTCTGAGTTTGGCTTTTTCTGACTTCAGTGAATGCAACTACAAATCTAAAGGCAGATAATGGTGTTCTTATGGATGGGATTTCTTATTTGGAGAATTTATTTGACAATATTGAGGGAATATGTATGTCATCTGCCACTAATTTTATTTTTTAACAGAGCATAAACAAGAACACAAAGTAAGTTTTTTTCCCCAGTAAGTTTTTTTTTTTTTTTTTTTGGTATTATTTCTTCACTAGCTACAGGCTTTAACCAGAGACCAATCTGGGATACACTTACTCATTCAGCAACAAGGGATAAAAGATCTTGATAACCCACTGCTAAAGGCTGACCTTAAACATTGATCCTGAATTGTGTGTCAACTTGAAGAATAAATCTGCTCCTGGTTCTCAGAAGCAACTATCAATACAGCTGAAAGCTGTTACTTTTAAAGAATTATGTCCAGGAAGCAAGGCACATCTTCTTCTGCTGTGGATGACCCTGCATAATCATAAGACCTCAAGAAGCCACCACAAGAAGCTCTAGAAGAATGTGAACTTCATTTACAGCTCTTGAAAACATTGCAGTACATTTGGAAAGGTAGATAAGATGCAGAAAGCCATAGAATCATAGAAAGGCTTGGACTGGAAGGGATCTTAAAGATCACCTAGTTACAATCCCCTGCCATGGGCAGGGATGTCACCCACTAGACCAGATTGCTCAGGGCCCCATACAACTGGACCTTGAACACTTTCAGGGATGGGACACCCAAAACTTCTCTGGGCAGACTGTTCGGTGCCTCACCACTCTCTGAGTAAAGAACTTCTTCCTAACTTCTAATCTAAATCAGTCCTCCTTTAGTTTAAAATGGTTCCCTCTTATCCTATTGCTACCTGCCTATGCAAAAAGTCGCTCTCCCTCTTTTTCACAAGCCCCCTTAAAGTACTGGAAAGCTGCAATGAGGTTTCCCTGAAGCCTTCTCTTTTCAGGATGAACAACCCCAGCTCTGTCAGATTGTCTTAACAGATGAGGCGCTCCAGCCCTCTCACCATCTTTAAGGCCATCTATGGACTCACTCCAGCACGTCCATGTCTTTCTTGTGCTGAGGACCCCAGAGCTGAACACAGCACTCCAAGTGGGGTCTCATGAGAGCAGAGTAGAAGAGGAAAATCCCCTCCCTTGATCTGCTGGCCACCCCTCTTTTGATGGAGCCATGCCTTCTGGGCTGCAAGCACACACTGTTGGCTGATGTCCAGCTTTTCATCCATGAGAACCTTCAAGTCCTTCTCATAGGTCAAGAGTCATAAAGTCATAGATTAATGGATTTAGGCCTGACACTAAACATCACTAAATTAAAAAATGTAAAGCTTTTGCTTAGGTCCAACATTGAATATGGAGATGGACACAAACAGAGGAAGAAAAATTAACATTAGGAAATAAAACTGAAAATGTCTTCAGATCTTTTCTGCAAATACATAAACATCATGGTTGTATGGCTGCAACAGATGGGGATAGTGAAGTACAGAATGTAAGACTGTAAGTCCTAGAAATCCAGCAGGGGTAAACTCAATTCCTCCTGTCTCAGTTAACTTCTGGAATCTTGTTTTAAAGCTGAATGAATTGTGTGACTCACTGTGCTATCTGGAGTATTGTGTTTTACCTTGTCTCTTCTGATGTGACATTAGGTATTTACATCCTTTGTTATATATGTTTTTTGGTTGGTTGGTTGGTTTGGATAGCTTCCAAAGTTCATAAATAGAAAATAAAAAAGGGTCACTGAAGAAAAGGTTGTTATGATGCAGGGGAAAATTTCCCTTATTTCATCGAGTCTCTTTATTTTCAAAGATTTTGGACCAATTAATACTCTACCCTTTCAGAGACACAGGCTTCCCAAGCATAACAAAAAACTATGTTGCACATATTGATATAAAGTGTTGCAAACTAGTGATGTAATACTACGGGCACTACTGCAAAGGAAATTGTTCTGTAAGTATTGCTGTTCAAAAAGATTTCACCTATTAAAACAGAGCATGAATTGTAACTCTCCTTTCAAACACTCTAATGCTAGAATTACACTTTTCCCTGAAAAATTTGAGCAACTAGATACGAGCAAAGCAATGCTACAGAAAGCAGCAGGACATTTCACTGCTAAGGCTACCAAGCCCTCTGTCCTTATTGAAATGGAACATTATCTTTTTCATTTTTTAGCTCATCCGCTTCTTTCTCCTTTCTCTATCATGCTTGTCTGCACAGGTTTTCTTCTTTGATGGCATATTCCTTCTACACTCCACTTCCGGCTTGTTTTTAATTCCATGATGTTTGTCCATGTCTGTCACACATTTTCCCTACATAAGAAGTTCTGCATGGTTTAATCTACCATGGTCAGCATTTTCTGCCTTACTGTTATAATCTCTTTCAAGAAAAAGATTAGATAGTTGTTTCCTCTTTTTTCTCTTTTTTTTTTTCTTGCAAGTCACACCACAAATGACTACAATTCTACCAACAAGTTACAGAATTTAAGCAGAAAATTGGCAGATACTTTCTGAGTGTGCATGTTTATTTCGTGGGTGGGACAAGAAGAGGGAGTTCCGTGAATTAACAGTGATTTTCTTCAATATGTGTCAATGATTAGCTTGTGTGGCATGCTACTACCATGTAGGCAATCTCTGCTTTTGAAAGTTTTAGTTTATGATGGTGAAAGACAATAACGAAAATCCTCCTTCGTTTGCAATGCCCTAAGACATGTCTGCCTGTGGCTGTCTGATGACTATGCTCTTCCCAGGGAATGTTTCAAAGTAGACTACGGTTTACAAATAAGAGTATCTAAATATAGTCACGCAAAATTTCATTTTTCTAAAGCAGTTAAGCTCCTTTGGATGTGAAGCTGAAGAATTTACCCTTCTTGGGCCCTAAATCAATGATCAAAAGGCACAAAGCGTGAGCCTGGATACACAGACAGAAAACTGATATATACTATAGACTTGAACTAACAGCTGTTCTGAATATCATTGCAAGGGGCAAATCCTTGTGAGGAGATTAAGAACTTCCAATTTATTAGTTTCTTATGAATGAAAAATTAATTGGAAGCACATGGCCAACAAGAGATGAAATAAATTGATATCACTTTTACTCAAAGTCTGATGAGCAAAAGATGAGGGGTTAACCCAAACTGGAATCTTGTTCCTGTGCCCTTTTGGGACATTAGGTGAGACAGCATGCAGACCTGAACTTCATATATATTCACCTGTCTCTGAAAACAAATCAACAGGTCAAAGATTTTTGTTACACAAGTATCTCTTTTACCAATTTTTAACTATTGCACCCAGTTTTTCTTAATTTTTGAAACCACACCCATCTATGCTGCTACTAAAATTAGCTCAATTTTTTTTTCAGAGCTGCAGCAAACTTGGTTGTTGTTTTTTTTTTTCAAATAAGCCCTTTAAAACCGACAAGCTTGCTGTTATTCATTTGATAGTCATGCTCTTTATCATGACTAAGAATATGCTGTAAAGAACAGCATTAAAAGAATGTAGAAAAAACAATTGCACCACTTTGCTGCAGGGCATTTTTGGTGTTTGCAAATCCCAGTACTACAAAAAGAGGCTGTAACAATGTAATATTTTTTCCTTCTTTTGAATGCAACTTTTGTGTGTGTGCAGGAGGCAATGTAAGCACATTTGTGAGACTGAGTCCCAAGAATAGCACTACACTCACAAAGCCACAAAGAATCGAAGATGTTCTTCCTAGCAGATAAGGACAAAAACCAGCTGCAACTGAAGGTAAAGAGCTGGTATAGCTTTCCAACTTTTTAATACTAGGCAATCACACACATTGTCTATATTTGATTACCAACAAAATGTAAGACAGTCAGATGAAGGACATGTTAAAGATGACCAAGTCTTCATAGGTATTCTTGCTGCTATTCAGCTTATTAGTTATGTCTGCATTCTCCCTGTCAGACGTAGCCTGGTAGGGCAGACCAACCTGACGAGCAAGAGGCAACAGTATTTACATAGTTGTGCTTCTTGCCTTCTCACACTGTTCATTACCTATGTTTTCACATGTACAAGGCTGCACAAACCTTAACAACAAAGAACAGGTACTAAGATATTTTTTAGGAAAAGAAATATTAGAATTCATTAAACTCTTCTTTTATAGATGTTGTGTAACGACTAAGATATGCTTGTTGCCTGCCTGACCAGAGAGGAAAGCAGCTTCTCTTTTTCCCACTGGCAGCAGTAACAATACTTCTTGTGATTTTGGTACTCTGACCTTCCCTTGGGGGAAAGGTGTTAGAAGCAGGGAAGGTGTGGGTGTGGCATTATTGTTCTGCTGTACTGCCAACACTTAAGTACAACAACTTCTTCCAGTAATTCTCTCTATAGGCAAGGAAGATCCTCAAGAAAAATTATCCTTGCCTGGGGTCAGAAGGGAGCTCTGCAAGTTCAGAATTACTGCAACAAGCTAGTATTGGCTATTGCTATATTCAACCTAATAATCAGAATCAACCGAGGTTATCCATCAGAGAACTGAAATATAAAATACTTCTAGTGAGTAGAGAGAAGTAATGATGGACAGCCAAGTAATACAATCATTGTCACGAGCAGAGCTAATGAATAAGTCATGAAAGGCAATTTCTTTTCACCCAAATACCTCATAAGCAGTTCATGATTTAGTGAACGGAATACCTATTTATAAAACTGTATCTATTAGTAACTTGCAGTATCTACATTTTCACATATGTGGTTGCAAACATTTTGTCCTCAGTATCTATCCTTTACTTGTCAGAGATATTTTGTTTTTTTTTTTCATTTGCATTGATCAACCATGCATATTATATACCATGGTTTGGGTTTTATTAAGCTGTTTATGATTTTTGGTAGCTAATCACAATCCACTAGAGTAATAACTCAAACTTAGAACAGAGGAAAAAAATCCAAGCCCATACAAAGTACGTAAGAAATTAATTTGTTATGGTACTTTCTGAGCTATTCCACACACCTTGTGTAACATTCTGCAACATCACATTCATTATGTTACTGCTTTTACCAGTATGTTATCTCTTCACAGAATCTATGAAGAACTGTAAAAATAATTTGTGAAAGCATACAGCATCTTCTAGAAAGAAAGATCTGAAATCCAGCTATTACTACTCAGCTGTGGGGATTTCATCAGAGTGAATTCAGATTTTAAATACCAGCAAAAAACGAGAAATTATTTGGTAACATACAGCTAGCAGATAAAATCATAGCTCTGTAAAAGCAAACTATTAACTGACTTAGCATTTTTCTTAGAAAATAACCAGAAATAAAGAAATTATCTGAAGTTTTCTGATGTGAGAAAAAGTTAAAAAATTCTGCACTTTGCAAAAAAACCACAAAACCCAGGTTGGAAAAGAAATATTATTAGAGTTATTTTCGCTTTGTGTGCACTCAAAGCTCTGTACCTCCTGTACTTACTCTAACAAAATTTACTTAGATAAAATGGTGCATTTTTTAGAAACAGAAGAGTGATGAATTAGGAACCACACTATATGCCAGAGTACATCAGTCATCTGAGATATGCTGCTGGTTCAGAGCACTAGTAACTGTGGCAAAATGACAAAAATAAGGTTGATAGAGAATACTTAAAAGAATTTTCAAACAATAACAACAGGACAGTGAAGTGCTGCATGATGAAAACCTAACTACCTACAAAGATCAAGCAAAAAGAAGTGTTCAAACAAACCCGTATGTTGTGGATAGAAAATGAAGACAAAGAGCAGGTGAGCAGCAGCTTGGATAGGAAAGACAGGGGTAGACATTATGTATTAAGAGGAGAAACTGAACCCCTATTAAAATCTGCAGGCTTTTGGTACAACATCATCATGTATTTATTATTCAACTTCATTAAATTTCTTGGATTTCTTACTATATTTTTTGATATTTCAATGAGAGAGTTCTGCAGTCTATTTTTATTGCAATGCAGTCATTACAAGCCGAATTTCAACTTGTTTTATATAGAACAAGTACTGAGTTGTCTCTGGAGAACCCTATTGCAATTTATCTGTGCAGTTTACTTGCATCTTATTTTATCTCTCACCTCTGATACTAATCAGTCATGGCTGCAGGTCAAATCTTTTTGCATTGGAAGCAATCACAATAACCAATCCAGAAGTAAACCAGCCTATAATGAAATTCACTGCCTAGGGCTAAACATAGAGCTAACATGTGTTTAACAAATCAAAGCTTGTATTTATCACTTGCCACTGTTTGTGTCTTTGCCTGTTGGAGGGGAAAAAAACAATTAAGAAGCTGTGCAGTAAAGAAAAATTTATGAGCAGTCCAATTTCTTTTCAGATTTGTTGGTCTGATACTTTGGCAAAATGCAGTCTGCATATCATGCCATTACAGAGTAGCAAAAGATTTAACAGCAACCATTGATGGGTGAATCAGTTCAGAATGCAAACATCATCACTGCAAGTCTCAGATGAAAAATTTACATAAGGCTGAGAGAAGTGCAACTGATGTCACTTCTGTTTGCAGTTATTTTCTAAATTCACACTGAATTATGTGGTAAAGAACTGAAATCCTGAAAATGAGGTACTGTTTCTTACCCTAATGGCTAGTGAAGCTAAAAAAGCTCCTGTACCATTCCAGAAAGAGAAAATTCAGGCTTTCCATAGGATGGGAGGTGATGGTTCCTCCTGGGGGCTCCTGCAGGGTCCCACCACATGCAATGCAGTGCTCAGTACCAGGCTTACCAAAAGCATCCATCTGCATAAGTATGCAGCCTTGCAAACCTAGAAAGGTGATTATCCTTTCCTATAATGATAGAAACAGAATCACAGAATCAACTAGGTTGGAAAAGACCTCTGAGATCATTGAGTCCAATTTATGACTGAACACCACCTTGACTAGACCATGGCACTGAGTGCCACGTTCAGTCTTTCCTTTAACACCTCCAGGGACTGTGACTTCACCACCTCCCTGGGCAGTCCATTCCAATGTTTAATCACCCTTTCTGTGAAGAAATTCTTCCTAATGTCCAACCTAAGCCTTACCTGACACAGCTTAAAACTATGACCTCTTGTCCTGTTGCTGGTTACCTGTGAGAAGAGGCTGACCCCTGCCTGACTACACCCTCCTTCCAGGGAGTTGTAGAGAGCGATAAGGTCCCCCTGAGCCTCCTCTTCTCCAGGCTAAACACCCCCAGCTCCCTCAGCTGCTCCTCACAGGACTTGTGCTCCACACCCTTCACCAGCTTTGTTGCCCTTCTCTGGACACACTCCAGCACCTCAACGTCCTTCCTGAACTGAGGGGCCCAGAACTGGACACAGCACTCGAGGGGTGACCTCACCAGTGCTGAGTACAGGGGAACAGACATTGTCCTGGTCCTGCTGGCCACACTATTCCTGATACAGGCCAGGGTGCCACTGGCCTTCTTGGCCACCTGGGCACAGCTGGCTCGTGTTCAGCTGCTGTTGACCAGCACTGCCAGGTCCTTTCCCACTGGGCCACTTTCCAGCCACTCTGCCCCCAGCCTGTAGCACTGCATGGGGCTATTGTGGCCAATGTGTAGGACCCAGAACTTGGTCATGTTGAACCTCATGCTGTTGGTCTGGCCCAGTGATCCAGCCTGTCCAGGTCCCTCTGAAGGGCTTTCCTACCCTCCAACAGATTGACACCCTGACTAAACTTGGTGTTGTCTGCAAATTTGCTCATGGTAGACTCTATCCCCTCATCTAGATCACCAATAAAGATATTAAACAGGACTGGACACAACACTGATCCCTGGGGGACACCACTGGTGACCAGACACAAACTGGATGCAGCACCATTCTCCACCACTCTCTGAGCCTGGCCATCCAGACAGTTCTTAACAATAATGATTGCTTTGAGACATAGCTTTATTATCAGCTTATTTTCCCAAGAGACATCCTAAAAAATATTTTCTTACGGTGATTTCTACTTATACATTTGCAAGATAAAATGAATGATCTGGAAACATGATTTCCACTTACTAAGCCCAAAGCATTTATGCCAGGTGTGATGAGATCGGTAATCCAGTGATACTCTTTTAGGAAAAAATAAAAAGAAGCCACTTTTTCTCCTGCACATGCCCAGTCAGATTTTGGTTCAAATGCCACAGAACACTAGAAGGATCTTTTCACTGGAAATTCATTATACAACTTCCCACATCAGCAACTCCTCTGCTGGAGCTTTCAGCTGCAACATGGCTAATAGTAATTTGTCTGTGACAGTGTGGTATTGAGTAGGAGAAAACTATGGAGATCTCACAGGCCTCACACACAGCTACAGCATGCTCAGTAAAATCAGATCATACGATGTAACACTATCTTGGCCTTTTTAGAGTTTCTTGTAACACTCAAACTGTCCTGTCATCATGCTATTTTATTTGCAAAAGAATGACCAACTCAAACCTGCCCCACTCAAAAAAATCCCCTGAAACAAACCCAAACCTTCTGCCTCAAACCCCCCTAAATCCCAGACACGTAGAAAATTTTTCATGTCAATTTTTTTACAACCAAGAGAGCCAATTCTGCTTGCTGTTATGATTTTACTGACTAGAGTCAAATTTTTCATGATTTATATTCCCTCAGTGTAAGATTAGTCTCAGCGGAGGGCTTAAAAATGATGAAATGAAACTCCTGTTTAAAAAACCAAAAATTATTCTAAATAGATTACAAATTCTTTCCCTTAAATTCCTGAATGTTAGGATTCTGAAATTAATGGCATTCATGTGTCAGTATCATCCCATGTGCCAGTGACAACTAGAGTCCATGCAGTGTTTCACACTACATCACGCAGCAGAGGTTTTGTTTTTACTTAGAAAGGAAGGTTTGTTATAATGAAATCAAACAGGAAGCTGAGTTACACAACAGCTGAATGGCTTGGATAGATCTCTCTCTACTTGCAGAAAGTGAAATGGCATCTTTGGTTACAAGGCACCCAGATCCTGATACCACATTTTGTGTGAGATACTGCCTGTTCTTTACTATAACACGTATTACAGTCATGCTGGGATATTGACTTTCTGTGAATCCAAGGATAAAAAGTGCCCCCATTTCCAAGTCACGACGGATTATCGTTTTGCCATAGCTGTTAACTTTTTTCAAAAAATGTAACAATAGGAATCAAATGAGATCAGAGTTAAAACGACTACAATGTTAAATTACCATGTAGCGTAACACACCTCTCTATATTTAAGCACCTTTCACTTGCAAGTGGCAGGAGACTGAGTCAAGACTGTAGTCTAGATTGTGGCAGTTTAAAATATTTTCAATAACAAAGTCTGGCTCAAAGAAAACCGTACTCTGAAGCAAAGACCAAACATTCAAGCCACCTATTCTCTTTGGCTTGGGTATTCTAACATGATTATGCTTCTTAGCATTAAAGTTGGATCACTTCTTTAAAACTGGAGTTAAGTACTAACTTTTAATGATGTCATCATTATTTTAAATTTCCTGTTTAGGGTGATGAACCTGTAAATATCATCTGTGTGATGACAACCACAGAGTAACATTTTGGAAATAATGTCCCCCATGCCCACAATGCCTCTACTAAAACTTGTCCACAGTACTTTCTCAGGTGGGCAGCAGCCTTCCTCCTCACCAAGCAGTAACTTGACATAATTAATTATCTACTTGTCCTTCATCAGTACAAAACCCAGTGACTTCATACATTTCCCCAAACCCAACATAGCTACATTCCCCAAATCCCATTTTATGATTGGTTTACCAGAAAAGAAGAGAAAAAATGATCAACATTAAAAAAATACACACTGCAAGAAAAACAATAAAAATGGGTCAGTGACTAATAGGATTCCAGCTTGAAACATGCCAAGCCCTAATTTCCACTAGTTTTGAGAATATAGAAGACTAAAGAAACTAAAATCTAAGGCTATACTGAAATGAACTATTCAGTGCCTCAGACCGTGGCTATAGACACTGAATACTGCATACTTCCAGATCTCACAGAATCCTGGCAAAATTCTCTGCTTCTCACCAAGTTTCAGCATTGCAGTGTGAGGTGCAAGGCATAAACTGAACATATCCATAAGTCATACTGTTCTCCCATGAGAGACTCTCCACGGCCAGAGACTCTCTATGTATTTTCTCAGTTGTTCAAAATGTCTGTGCTAAGCATAAAAAATTATGTAATTGTTTGGTCAATGCAGAGATACTAACAGCTTTCCTTTTGCAAACATATTTCCTTTGCATCTCAGATAATCTCTCACATTTACCTTTGAAGCAAAGTTACATTGGTCAATTCCCTATGAAGCACTCACTTTTCATTAACAATTTCAAACATTCTCACTATCTATCTCATCTAAGGGAATAACACTACTTGGTCTCTGGAGATTATCTTATTTTGATTCCTTCACTACTACTTTATTGTGACTAGAATAATTAACTTCTGGCTTAGTTGTTACTAATGACGGGACTCTCTGCCCAGGCACTGTGTCACAGCAGGGACACTGGAGGGAATTCTTGGCGTTGTTACTGGTCTTGCCCCACTGCTCCGGCAGAGTGCAGGGGAGTGACTGTGCAGTGTAAAAGCAGCCCCTGTGACTCTATACAACCACAGCACATGCATGCACTTGCTGTGCATGCAGTTTGGCTATACTACTCAGTCTTTCTATGACCCAGTGACAAGGCTTTTGATGTGAAACAGAGGCTTTTGTTTCTGTATTAATTAGAGTATAGTCCTTGCATGATTTTTGTAGAAATTTCCTTGTCTATTCTTCCTTTGCCAATCTGCTAACTGCAGATCTTAATCTGCCAATTAAGAACAGGCAGCCTGGGCTATTAGACAGCTGGATAACAAGATGTGAGTGAATAGTCTGCTCCATTAATACAAAACCACGCAAACTCATATCAACCATTTTTTCCCTTTGTGTTCTGTCTCCTCTTGACTGCATCAGAGCCTCACCTACCAAAGCCTCAAGACACATAAGTAGCCTGTCCATCCTTTTGTGCTTAAGCATGCACACGGACTTTCTCCTTAAGCAAACACCAACACTGTTTCACAACTGGGTCATGGACCAGTGCAGAAACCTGTCACATTCCCTTCCCCATTGGCCTCTGTATTTCAGATCCAAGCACCACCAAGCTGATAGACTACTGCTGTCTGTAATGTAACTTACAGAGAATTAAAAATCGGTCTCTAACATGCAGAGTAATGTTTCACTATGAAAAACAAGAGTCTTTGCATTGTTTGGACCACCTAGTGGGCAGCTTTTTTAGTGTGAATAACAGCTTATGTAGTATTGCCTTGCATTGTAAAGCCCACATTTTTATATATCCTTTCTTATTCCAAAAAGATATTTCCTATTTCACTTGGTTTTCACAATAGGTGTAAGAATATTATCTGCTTAAAAGAATACTTCATACATTAAGGCTGAATACAGACTGAGCACCAGGTGAAAGCATCTGCATCTCTGAATGCAAGCTGTGATTTTAAAAGAAATTATTATTCTTCACCAGGTTTACTTCCTTAATAGTTACTCATTGAAGTGTGATTTAAATGATCATCTATCCAAGTATTTTCATGCTTAACTAGGAAATTCCTTACCTCTTTGCATTTGCATGCTTATTCATTTAAACATAGATGTTTCGTCAGTAGTTCAGATCAATGTTGCATTAATCTCCTCTTCAAATTTCATTCTTCTATCATTTCACATTTTTTGAAGACTCCCTAAATTACTGGTTAATGGCTCTGAATCACATTTGCTAAGGGTGTAATTCTGCTGGTTTTACTCTAGTTGTTTTACCTCAGACACAAGGTCTTAGATTTTAAGGAGATCAGTTGCAGGGTAACATACAATATCCAGTGAGAGTAAAGAAGATGGATTTGGGCCCTGACTGCTTTGCTGCAATGAAGATATTTTTGTTTGACAGGTTTATTGCTTAACATGTAATAATTTAAGATAGTAATGCAAACTTCCCCTGCAGTCCCACACTATGGATTCAAAACCCATATGGACTGAAATGCATGAAGAAGGAATAAGGGATTTCTCAATCTGCTCTGTTTACATACGATTCTCTTTTTATCATGGAAAGCACATTATGGCTGTGTAGAAGAGGAAAACCATTGAATTTGCATTAGTTGCCATAACAGAACAATCTCCCTATAAACATCTATCATCTTACCTTTCATTGTAAATTGTTTTATTGAACTCTGTAAAATTTAAACACATAAATCGCAGGATTAGGGCTTAATTATTCAGATAAATATTTGTAGATTTACGAGATGAAAGGTGTCCCATTAAATAAATAAACAGTAATGTTAATTAATAGCACAACGTTATAAACAACTAATTTTCAGCATTAACCTGGAAATTAATTTACTACCATATACATTTTGGCTCTGGTTACAGATATCACATTATCAACCTACTTCATCTTAAATTGTGAAAGTTATTTTCCAGTACAGTAATAAAGTCTGTATTCATGAATTTGCAAAGACAGGATGATTGTAATACTAGAGAAAAGTATTCTGATAGGTAATGATTTCCTGGAATATCCAAAGATAAACCAGGTAAAACTCAAAAAAAGTCAAAATGTTTTACTTCAGGTTTTTAAATTTTTCCTGAACATGGCAAAAATAACGTAACAGCAAATAAAATAAAAAAAAGCACTGCATAGATTTTAGAATTATTGCAGACGTTCCTGTGTTGCTGACTGAATCTTTGTGTATGTGAACAAACTAGTTGTCTTTCATTCTGCCAAACACGAGAGATTTCATTACTGTCTTTGACTTCTGAGGTTGGAAGGCAAAGGAAAGGTGAAGCTCTTGAAGGTAGATTTGATTTCATTAAAAGGGTATTTCGAGATTAGTAAGGACATTTTTAATAGAAGGTGTATTTAAAAAATCATTTTATTTTTGCCTCTGTAATACAGATACTTAAGGGCTTTTTCATGTTTCCAGGGTGAAAATGTGTAGAAGAAAGTTTTTTCCTTTATGTTTCCTGCCTTTCAAGGGATTGTTAAAAGATCTCATCAATATATAAAGCAAGTTACATGCTGACAACGTAGCTTATAAGCAGTAAACAAAATATCTCTGCTACTTTATGATATTTCTTACCTCCTTTTTTATGGGATCTCAAGAGACTTGACAACTGATGGTCTGCAACTGTCTGGGATTGGCTAATTGATTGTGAATCATTCATTTCAAATGAATGTTTTAGAATAAATGGAGAAGCAGAAATCTCATCCAAATTATTCTGGAATAAAGAATGCTGGTTTAGGCACATAAGAAATGTATTGATTCCACTTGGTCATGATAACTTACAGCTGTGATCTCATAGAGAGCAACTTGTTATTTTTCAAGACTCTGAAACATCTAATACTAGATTTAACTTACACAAGATTCTTGTGGCTTTCAGCAACACCGACTTAGCACCCATGTCACAAACATTTGTTTACTTTTTTCCATTTAACTTATTTATCCTCTTTCCTCATGCAGTTAAATCATAGCATGCACTGTATGCTGATTTCCTCTCATAGTTAATTTGTATCTTTAGAAAAAAGCTATAGGAAGGTATTAATCTGCTTAACATTTCTAAGTACATCATCCAAGGGATTTTGTTTTTTTAATCTTACATATGCTCAGCAGAGTTACTGGCAAAAACTGTACATTTTCTCCATTTCATCCTTTCAACATCAAATGGTAAGCAGCAAAAATTGGATCAGACTTCAAAGACTATGCTGTGCTCCAAGTCACAGAGCGACTCCTCCATTTCACATATTGAATTCGAGCAGGATATCAAAGTGCTACCAAAGAACCTCAGGTCCTTACTAAAAAAGAGTCTCTAACATCTGTAGAAAGTGAAGTGCACAGACAAATCACCTCAGGGAGCAGCTAGCATTTATTCTCAGCAGCAAATTTCCAGCCTTTTGATTCTCTTATTCACTGTACCTCCCTGTCTCTCTACAGAACTAAAGTTCTTAGCAAGCAGGCTTTTGTCTCAAAGACTTCAAAACATCACTAACAGTTTCATGTTCAGATGACTACGCCAAGCAGCCACGAACACACTGCGGAACTGTGGACTCAGGAATTTGAAGTTATAATGTGAAGTTGTTTTAGAATATAAACTTAGTAGTACCTTTTTAGTTTGTTTGTCAAGAAAATCAGGCACCACGGGAGAAGACTGGTGACTGGTCTGCTGCCTAAAAGCAAAGAAAAATTAAAAAGTTGGCTTAAATATGGTAATTTCTTCACTCTTTTAAAAGGTTTACTGGCATATGCACTTTGTGGTTGATTTTCCCTTTTCCCCCTCCCCCAGTTTCTAACTATGCACATACAGTCAATTCAGAAAAAAACCCAGACAAGTCCCATTTCCTCTTATAAGAAAGTGAATGCTGTTAAACACGGCAACAGCATATGAGCAATGAACTTTTCATTAAAAATTTGTGGGTCTGTGCAGATGTGTAAAATGAGTTTATGAGAATTCAATGAAATTGAAGTAATGTATTAATTTGCTAAGATTTTACATGAAAAATTTTTCCCCAGGGCTGTGAAAAGCTGTTTTCACAGAATTCATACTTAGACACTTAAAATTTGATGGATGAGGAAGAAGTGAAACACATATGCTCTCCTAAAGCCATTTGGGTTAAGCATAGAGCAAGAAGTAAGATGTCTTAAATTCTTTGTCAATATCTGTTACTATTTCACCATCACATTATCTCACCATAAAAATATTAAAGGCCAACTCCTACTTCATTAATGCTGATTAAAGTAACATAAAAACCTCCTGGAGGCCATGATCCTTGTCAGGCCTTCGAAGTCAATGGATTTCTTCCACAGTAAAGTCCACCCAGACAGAACTTGTTTCAGAATCTTCAGCTATGCAATACCAAAAGAAGATGCTACCAATTTAATTTAGTGGATTTAAAACAATGAGGTTCAGAGATACTATGTGGTATGCTCATGGTCCTCAAACTGGAATTAAACCCAAAACTTTCTGATTGTCAAAAAAGAATGAAGCTTTCACGAACATGGTAAACATTCATCTTTTCTGTAATGCTGCAGTTTCATGACTGAACTTTGGATTTGCACGTCAGAGAAGGGGAATTTAAGTTCCCCTTTATTCTTTGGCATGAAGAAAGAGAAGAAAAATATTCTGCCTGAACTGTAAATTGAATTTAAACTTGTGTTTTCCTTGGAGGAAATGAAGGGATTCATTTCAGAAATGCATTATCATTTAGTATTAGCATACTTCTTAAACTGGAAAGTATGACATATGTCTAGGACTGTATTTGACACTGCATTTGTGCATATATCATATTATCTGTAAAGCTCTTTATTACTATTTATCTTGTATATATATTATTTAAATAATCATTTATTCAGTGGGACTGTAAGATAACTTGCCACTCTTCCCCAAAATTTCCTCAAGCATTTGTTGAGATGATGCATTCCCCCTTTCCCCACTATTTCTGAAAATAAATCAAATACAAGGTAAAAATTATGAATTATCCTCAAATATCACTGTGGTGGATGTCAAAATCAAAATTTGCTGTCAGATCAGTGTGTTGCAAATGGTCTACAATGACAGAACCAGACTGAATCATCATATACACTTAAATATTCAGATTTTGCGGTGATTTAGATCTGGATCTAAATTTTCATCAGGAAAATACTCTGTCTTCTACTAAAAAAAATACAGAACTTTGCCACGGCTAGAACCTCATATAATTGTTTACAACACAAAGGTAAAAATCAGCAACTTGCCTTCTGTACAGCTTAAGCTAGCAGAAATCAGCCTCTGGAATTTGGAAGCCCTTAAACTCCAACTCTATGTCAGGATCCCAGTGATGCTGTGTTTCTGATTAAAACAATCCTAAATTGGGCTTTTGCTGCAAGGGAGCCCATCCTTCCACAGAATGTACTGTTGCTACTAGAAGCATGTACTTGATTACCAGCTGTTACTCATGAGCTTTTCATTGCAATCTTCTTCCCCCGTCCTGTTAAGAAGGGGAATGACAGAACGGCTTGGTGGCCACCTGGCAGGCAGCCAAGGCCAACCCAGCACAACGTCAGACTGGCAGGGAACACTTCTGAGAACATGGTATCAACTGCAGGTTGATGTGGGTTCATGTGCCTGGTTTCAGTCAGGCAACTCAACAATTTGCTGCTGACTGTTCAGCTACTGAGCTATAATAGGCCTCAGTCTTCACATACAGGCTATCTATAAATCACTCAATTAGCAAGAAACATTGGAAAAAAGAGAGAAACATTGATTCTTAAGGTCTGTCTACACATCTGTACAGTGTATAGACTCACTATCCTTACCATTGAAAGCAGTTGAACCATAGCAACATAAATCTAGTAATGGAGATTATTTTATGCTGGAGAAAAAAATATCCAGTTTTGGAGTTACTCTGGCCATTACGAGTATAAGTAATGGCACTTTTACTTTCATTATTTAAATGCTTTTGAAAATGTTAGAAACACTACTAGATATTCTACTACAAATAATGCAGCTCATTTTGCAAAAGTAGTATTTTACAGGAGAGAATAAATTAAATCCTTCCAGCGTGGGTAGATGAAAAATTCCAAAGGGGTGGGAAGGAGGAAAAAACCAGATGACACTGGCAAATTGTGCCCAAATTCCCATTTACACCTTTAAAAATCTTGAGTGACCATTTAAACTTATGAACTGTAAAGTAATTAGAGGCTCACGTGACATCAGAATCAGGTCCATGGATTCTACTGCATCCACAAGGATTGCAGGCTTCCTATTTCCATCACAAGCAATAATCTTAATGTTTGTTATGATTAAAAATAGGAAAGTGAAGCTATTAAAGGAAACCAGAATGTCTTTATGACACACAGTTATAGTCACAGACCTAACTGATGTGTAAAAGTCACTGTGCAGAAACAATGCTTTCTGCTATACAACACAGTATAAAGGCACTGATCATCCACATGTAGCTAACTTGTACTGTGATATTTAGCAGTCAGAGAGCTACAGCACAGTGAGCTAGAGGAAAAAAAATAACAACACAGTAAATATTTTCTAGGGGAAGTATCAGATCAGTATTACTTAACAAAATTTTCATTTGGGAAGGAAATAGAAAAGATGATAATGGTGGAACATGCAGGTTACAAATACTTCAGTGGGGTTCTAAAGGGATTTAAAGATATTTGAGAATGACAGCTCTGCCTGAACAAGAAGATGAACAAGGTAGCGTAGATTAAAGTCCTTAGTCATTGAACTGTAGATTATCCTGCTAAGCAAGAACATTTATGAAAAATATATTCACTAGAAATCTGTCAATCTAACAAGTTCGAATCACATGATGTTTTAGAAAATTACTTCTCCCTTCTCCATAAATTATTCCTAATTAGCTGAAAAGATGCCTAATACTAACTTGGAATTTTAGCTATGCCATTGCAAAATGCAGCATTTTTGATTTCTGCAATGATCAATTGCAAAATGGAGGCAGACATTAAGTAAGGTTGGTGTCCATGCTCTCCTTGTGAGAGAGGAGACCCCATCACACTCCTCCCGTCTCTTCTGCCTATTCAACTCTACACAGAATGGTAAATCTGCTATTCAGCTGTTGTAAAAATGGCTCAGAAAGGTTTCCACTTTCCTCATTTGAACCATGTTTGACTCAGGTCTTGATCATGTTTGCCTTTAAAATAACTTCCCCTTTTAAGGTTTGATTGTGATTCAGTTCCTTGATGCCACAAAGGCCTGCAGGTTCCTCTCAGTGGCTGATGATGTCAACAAAAAGCTTGGCAAGTGTCTCATACACACACGGTTTTTGGGAAATAATTCAAACTTAGTGTCAGCTTCCCAGGAGCACAATTATTCCCAGGATCCTGTTTCAGTAGGAGTCACAGACACTTCCACAGCTTTGTGGAGCTGAATGGAAAAACATTTTTTCAATGAGACAAAGCCACTTCCCTGCTATCGTTTACACTATCTATTTCTATTCCGATCAGAGATATTTGCCAACTGTCAATGCATCCTTAGTTACCTGTGACATCAGCTTTTCATGTGACTTGATTACCAAGTCAAGCATATAAATGCACGAAACATTTAAACATGTAATGCTAAACGAACAAATGTGTGCATTTAATTAGTAACCTATGTAATTTATTAGCTTCAGTTTGCTTATGTCCTGCATTCACTGGCTGAAGAGCATGAACTAGGTGTAGAGATTCAACTTCTTCTACAGAAAGTGCTCATTTCTTCTGAACACTTTGAAATTCATGACTTAGTAAAACTTGAGTCCTTTACACATAACACTATAACTTATCTTTTAAACAGATCTTTAAAAAAGCAGCAGGTTGCCATGCATTTAAATGCAAAGTTATACTCCTCTGCATACAACAGAACTGTATCATTTGGCTTTCTGTTCCCAAGTACCTTTAAACTCATTTCTCATTTTCCAAAACTACCAGTTAGGGAAAGAAAAAGAAGAAGAAACAAAAATAAAAGAAATTACAAGAAATGAAAGAAAATGAAGATAAAATAATATTTTATTATTCTATACTTTAGTTCCACAATATGTGAAGCCACAGTGAGGCTGCCTTCTCCAGGGTAGGATTACCAGCTACTGTGTTAAGCATCTGCTCTATTATTCAGCAACCTTTCTGTTTCCTACAACCTTCCTGTATGACTGAACAGCCACGTGCTTAAAACAACAGCCCAGTAACAGCTAAAAGAAAAAGTGATGCTTGATTTATGGGAACTGAGTTACTGGATTAAGTCCCAGAGTTCTGAACTTTACCTGTGAAATGCTTACATTTTCAAGTCTTGCTGAAACCACTGGAACCTGAGACCATTGCTGAGAAATTTATGGGATTAGGCAAATAATCTGCAGTATTTGTTTGGGTTAAATTGAGAACTGCCAGCAGTAATGGCAGTTTCCCAACTGCAGGCAAAAGAAGGATTACTGATGTATCTGACTGTACATTGCAACTAGGACTGGGTGCAAGACCTGAACTGCCAATGTATTTTACATGGGCATCTTCAGGTCAGATATCTAAATGCATTTAGAGATTGATTTCAGTGTAAGTTTGGTGGCTACATATATTTAAAGGCTGTATATATGCGCTTCATAGAGCCCAAATTCACCTCAACAGTAACCGAACCATAAAACCTTTGTGAGCCTCAAGAGATGTACAATTAAACCAAGTTGTACCAAATCCAAATACATTTTTTTGGTGAGCAGCAAAGAATTCCAGAGATAGTTTAATGCAAAAATGGAAGAAAACCATTCCTATACATGAAATAAATGAATGAAAAAGTTTAAAGAGGCTCTGTGCCTCCGAACAAGTTCAGATGAAAAAGTCTATTTACATTGTAAATAATTATTATTCTGGATGCCAGAGAAAACTGACAGTAGAGATCTTATTAGCTCTTGCTTTCAACCATCACTGCAGACTGGAGAACAAATGAACACATGATCATCAGTAGTCTTAAAGAGATCACAAGACACACACCACTTAAAGACTTAAGAAACAGAAGGCGCTGCATGCGCATGAAGGGAATCATAAACTAGGATTCTCATTCCCCAGTGAGCAGACAAGCAACCCCAAAACAGAGCTATGATGGTAAAATGCAGTGAACTTGTTCTTTACCCTGAGAATCATTACCAAACCCATTTATTTATTTATTTATTTATTTAGTCCTTGTCCAATGGCCTGAACCTTTTTCTTGCTGAAATAGAATACCTGATTCAAGGAATAGATTCTGGAGCACTATCAACCTGCAAGAATGTAGGTGGTTACACCTGAGCAAAGTCCTATAATAATGCTCTAGAGCATGTAGCAGAGTTAGCATGGAAGTTAACAAAATTCAATGCTATGAGCATACATGGAAAAAGAAATAACCATTAACTTCTCCAGAATGGTTTCAGCAGGAGAGACCTCACAACTCTCAGTCACTGAAACTGATGAAAGGGATTAGTCCTGCAAATGCAGACACCTATCCCAGAATACTGTTGGTGAGTCAGACATAACAGATCCCTTTTGCCTCTCACATCCAGGGAAGTGTCAGGGGGAGATTTGTCTGGAGTGAATCCATTGCTTAAAGGGATAAAATACCTTTTCTCTTCAAAAAGGAGAGCACCACTGTGGTTTACAGCATTCCTAGGCTTTCTGTCAGTGACTTGTCCATCTGCTCTTGACACCTCTTTTCCCTGTCTCATTGCTAGTCTGCATGGAGCTTCATAGGCACAGAAGGGTAACTTTCTGCTCTTGGGCATTTAATAACATGCACTGCACTCAATTCTGAAATGATGAGCACTTGCAATTCTGTCTGCAGTCTACGGTATTTTGAGTACTTACAAGAAGTGCACAAAACCAGGACAGCAACCCAAAGCAAACAGCACCTTTCCACTAATTGGGAGATTGCTAAGATGACTAAGCTGGAAGGGGAACTTGCTAACCTACAGGTGGTCATCCTCAGAATACAGCAGATTTTCTAAGACCTGGCTGAATCACGATGACAAACCTGCTCCCTTCAGATCTTATTGTGTGGGAAATCACTTGTTAAAGAACAGATAGCAAAGGATTCAACTTACCAGTCTTCTTCACAGCCAAAATCAGAAGTAGAGCAGCTGCTTGTAAGCTGAGGATCTGCTACACACGCAGTGCTGTTTTTCAATCTTATGTAGTTTTTACGAACAATGTATCCCCTAAAAGCTAAAAAATGTAGTTATGAATCAGAAAGATTCTGCAGAAACTGAAATGCAGACTGGCACCTGGCACTGCAGCACAGACCTGAATGTCCCCAGCTTTTACTGAATTAGTGCACAAGAACACTTAGCACCTCACAGGAGAAACTCCAATGGCAAGGAAAACAGGCCTCAAAAAGAAAATGTGTCTAATTTAAAGAGGAATCCAACTCAGAATGTATTAAAATAAAATCACTCCCAAAACAACTTCTTTAATCACAACTTCTCTTTGAGCTAGTCATATTTTACAGAATCAGAAGCTTTACTTTCTTTTATTGTGGGATAGTGGGGTGAGGAGCCAGGAACAGATATATTCCATTACAGCTAGAAAAATACTCAATATCTTCTCCTAATTTTTCAATTAACTGTAATCATAATAAAACATTTAAAATAACTCTCATAAAACCAGGAAAAAATTATAGAGATTAGAATTTATACCATTCCTAAAAAAAATGCAGAACAAAATAATCACAAAAAATACTAAATTAAGTAGGAAGCATATAGTGGAGTGAAATGGTAAAGAAAATTATAATTAGCAACATTTTGAAGATATCTATATTCTTTATTTCCATACACTGTCTCTGGGTCTGGGTACCTGAATACCATAATTATTTCTATAGTTTTATCTTGAATTTTTTACACCTGAGAGCAGTAAGAAAGCTCCAGCACAAACCACAGATAGCAATATGCACTGCACTTAGGACAAAGGACAAAAAAGGTTGCAATATACACTTAAACTCATGAAATGTTAAATTTTATTTTTGTAGCATTTATTTCAAGCATTATTTTAAGTAGAAATACCTAAGGAGAGAAAGGACTGAATAATGAAAAAAGTAAATACAGTATCAGTGCCATTGTTACAGTGTACAACAAGCAGTTGCTGAATAAGAAGGCTGAGGGTTGTGAGAGAAAGGAGCTGTTTTCTAGTCCAGCAGGACTGCAGTTTAAGCAGTGAGACAATATGTAAACGAATATTGGAACTAAGCGGAGGAAATATTATGATTTTTGAGAAAAAAGTTTCCTGTCCAGGAAAAGCTTTTAAGTACACTAAATGCATACAAAGCAGAGTCATTCTGAAGACTAAATACCCAAAGGAGAAGAGCAGCCCCTCCCATTGGGGTCCAGGGTTACATATTACAGTGGAAAGTAGGATAGACACAGAAATAAGGTCTACGGCAACCTCATGTAGGATCAGGGTTATGATAACATTGCAGATTACCAAAGGAAATCAGGAGGTAGGATAAATAATGAACAAACTGAGGAACAGAGAAATTGATCAGAAGATTGACAAGATTTCCCTGTATCTCACACTTCTGATTTTTATGAAAGTACTGAGGTTTCTGGGATAAGAAGCAACAAAAATTGCCTTTGAATGAGAGGTTATGAAAAAAAACAACCATTCACTTTACAGAAGGCATGATAGAAGTTTAACCTGCTGAGGTGTTGAACCAAATACATGGCTCAGATATCGTGAGGCTTGAAGAACTTTCCTCCCTTAATCATCAGACTAGGAAAGTCTGCTTGTCTGGCAGAAACGAGGCAAGCTCTCACTTGTCCCATGTGATCAGGCTCCCAACCCTTAACTATCCCCTACTGAGCAGACAAGGATCCTACTCTGCTATCTGCAGCAGAGACAGCTGGCCAGCAGTCACCTCTCTGCAGCTGAAACATGCTGAGTGCCAGTCAGCCAGTGGACTACTATAAAGAAGCACTGAAACAAATGCACTAATAAGATAAACTTCAGTTTTATCCTTAGTAATTTATCAGCTTTTAGTAATTCTTTGCATGTGTGTGTCTATTAAATCAACCCTGATACTTGCTGGGATTTTATACTGAAAATTCGTTTTTCTTTTTCTCAGAGACTCTTATTAATGTCCGCATAACCATTTTGGTCTTTCCCCCATTCACTGCGTAAAAACCTGCTATATCTGATTTAACAAACACAGTTTTTGCCCTATCTTCTCTTTTCATAGGTATTTTCAAAATCAACTCCTCTTCAACCACAAGATGGTTTCTAACTTTCTTCTAAATTACCTTGAATCTGAAAGGTAAATGGCTGTATTTTCCCTACTTTTGACTCCTGGGACAACTGAAGTACAGGGTAAACAAACTTCTTTAGGTCTCTCAAAAGCTTCATCAAGCACTGCATCTTTTCAACATTTATTAACAGGATCTATAATGTTTCAAAAGAAATGCATATGCAGAGAATTCTACTGGGGGAGTCTGAGAGGCTGGGAAGCTGCTCCATCACAGCAATTTGCATTACTGACTGGTGCTGGTTTTGACACTAAGCACTTGGCTCAAAGAGTGTGAAATTAGCAGACTCATGTTGCTACTGCTCCATGAACAATCACTGCATCATTGAAGAAGAATGATTACCAGCTGTCACCTCATTTTCACCTTATTCAGTCTATATTCCAAACTTTCCAGCAAGAGTAGCTTTAACTCTGATCTTTACATAGACAAAGATGACAGGATCTGAAAAGCGACATAGGAACTGAACTTAATTTTAACACTTCTATTAGTAACTTAGTGTTAAATGCTTTATGCGCCACAAATTAGGATATGAATTTTTACTTCTTGTACTGATCATTTCTCACACAAAGAGAGTTCTCTATCAGCTTCAGCAGCTAGCAAACCAAGAATCTATTTACCTCAGAGAGTCTGAAATTCGGCATCTTGCAGTTATAAACTTTTAAGGTCTAAATACCAAGGCAATATACATTACACACAATATTGCACAATTCCAGATAGGAAAAGTCCAGGCATTTTCCTTCTGATTCCCACAGGAAATATATAATTACAGAGCAAATTGTGAAGCACAGTGTAAAAAGATCAAAGCTAAACAATCACAGGTCTATGAGAGAACTATAAAAAAAGGAGATGAAGTAGTTTTAAAACAGTAGAAGGATAAATTCTTTAAATTCTTAAATTTTTTAAAAAAAAAACATGTGAAGCAGACTTTTTCCACACAGACACATTTTTATTCTATATCACCTAAAATAGCAAGTAACAGTGACTCAGAAGAGAAAGCTCATGCTTGCTGAAGAGAAGGTAGTTGATTTGCTAGGAACAGCACATCACTTTCTTAATTTGTCCAGTTAGAAGAGCATTCAGCAGCTTAACTAACAGCATCTGAGAGAAATTAGAGCCCATGAATCTGATTATTCATTCCATGCCAAATTAATTCTAAGGAGCAGTAGAAGCCATAGAGTCACATCCTTTGCTGGGTGCCATGAATACACCCCCTCCTTCACCTCTCTAGATGGGTATTGGGTGATGCCTGTTTAATAGCAGAAAAAACCTCTTAAGTTCTCCAGCAGAAGCATTATGAGAAGGAAGTAGTGAATTCTCATCTACAGGCAGTAACTAGCAGCAACAAACAGTGACTATTAGCAAGACTCACTAAGGCTATCATCAGGTCTGGTGTTACTGATGCACATAAACACTCGGCCATAGAGTTCACAGAATTACAGAATATGCCGACTTGGAAGGGACCAACAAGGATCATCAAGTCCAACTCCTGGCCCTGCACAGGACCATCCCCAAGAGTCACACCATGTGCCCAAGAGCATTGCCCAAACACTTCTTGAACTGTGTCAGGCTTGGTGCTGTAACCACCACGTATCACAGTCTCTGATCTTGAGACTTGGTCAAATACAAAAGTGAAGATGACTATGAAACTCTGGCAATATCAGCAAGGAAAAGGAAGAGATTTTATTGTACATTTTCCCTTCCTGATTTTAGCACCAAATCCAATAAGAATACTTTCCATTTTTTCTCCTTAAAATCAGGAGAGAAAACCAGACATTTGAACATTGACAGAGCTTAGCTCAGAGACGGGGACAGAATATAAAACCCCATGCTTTAATACTGTAAGGCCTTCTCACTTTTCTAAAATGCTCCCTGCATATAAACATTAGGCCTTTAATGGTTACTAGAGACCTACTAAACATGAAGAATTACTGGATGTGCTAAGCTAGTACATAACACAATGAGATGGAAGAACAAAGTTAACCAAAGCTGTGCAGCCTATACAAACTAGTCTGACTAGTTTACCCTAACTGTGAAATTTAGATAATTTGATAAATCACTTCAGCTGCCACTAGGAGAAACATGTCTTCAATGTTTTTTACACTGACAATGCAGTTAAAAGAAAGAAAACTACTGATATAAAAAAGTAAAATGGATCTGCTATTTAGGTGTTATTTTCAAGAAAAATTTTAAGAATACAGTTTTGGATATTTTTATCAAATGCTTAGAATTTTTTGGAACATTTTACTCATGTAATTCTTCAACTTATACAGTGGTATTATATGAGAACATGTACACACACATACATAGTGATACAAATTTATGAATAAATATAGGAATAAATATTCAAAAAATACTTCCTTGTCTTCTACTGAAACGAGCATTCTACTTTTGCGGCTGAAAACCCCAAAGATAACACTTTTATTAAAAGCTTACATTTATTATAAATATAAACCAGTAAATTGCAGCTGTTCTCCGTCCCTCTTTTTTTTTGTTAAAATTGAGTACATTTTGCCAGAAGCACATGTCAGAGATATGTGAGCAACACTGCATCAGAAGTTATAGAGAGAAAGCACTTTACAAGGGGATGCTTCCTTCTGAACATCCATTACTTTTTATTCCAGGAAAAGAGCCCAAATCTTGAGTTCTTGATAAAGAATTTTCTAATACAATATGACATATGGTGAGTGTGCGAGCACGTGTTGGAGGAGGAGATGGTGGCTCAATGGATTAGTCACTTGCCTTTCACCTCTGGAAGCATAGTTAAACTCAGTCTTGACCAGAGCTGCACAGTGTATTCCAGATGGCTAAAGTGGGCCTAATTAAAATGAATTCAGTGATGTCACCTCACATCTAAATGAATTGCATGCACCACTCATTTGGCATTTTGGCAATGTCAGTTCACAAATAAAATAACCAGCTTTAAATCCTCCTTTAAGCCTTTTGGGACAAGTCACACTGCATGGAAATACATGCTATCATAACCAGAAAACATACTTTCATAATTGTATTATCTTTTGCTTTAAATTCTAATTAATTCATTATTCTAAAACAAATAAACATTTAATGAGACTTGCATGTGAGGTAAATCAATGAAGCAACATTTCGGTCAGAAGATTCAGTGGACATACACGATTTAAACCAGCTGTGAATCTGGCAAAAAAAATTAAAAAAAAAAATCATTGACAATGTATTTTCCTCTTATGCAGATGTGAATCAAAACACTATAAATTCCAATTACAAAGAAATACTCAGAAGTGCAAAGTATTGTCAGCTCAAACACTTAACACAAAATCATTCTTTATAATTTGTCTCTGAGTTAAAAATTAGCATTTTCTAACCTTCACAGTTTGAGAAAGCGTGACTGCAAATAGGAGGAAAGACCTTGTGTACCCTGTGTACCATTTTAGCCATAAGTCTAATAACATCTGTGTATTCTGAGAACCTGAGATGTAGATATGCTGAAGTAGGGTAGCTTTTTCTTCCCCATTTAATTTAAATTCACTAATATTTTGTTTCCTAGGGAGGGTTTCCCCCCATCTGAAATGGGGAAGACTTTTTTTCTTGTAATATAATACACTCAGGAATTTTATCCTCATGTATATTGTGAGGGTTATTTTTTTTCTAAGTTTGTTTTTTCTTCCAACATTTCTTCAATGGATAGTGAACTGCTGGGCCCACAGAGATCTCCAGACCACCAGCTCATGTATTTGAAAGGCATCTGTTTATTTTTAAAATGCAAATGCAGCCTACCTCAAAGACTGACTCGCAAGAAATGAACAATCTGAACAAGTCAAGAGGTTTCCAATCAGGAGCTGTGTTCCTCCTTTATATCAGGCTATGATCACTTGCTGTCAAAACCACTTAAACAATATCCTGGAACCTGAATGAAGTCCCCCCACAATTAAAATGAGCAGGATAATCCTGCAAGAATTATTCAGGCAAATCATTTTTCACACAGTTTAAAGTAATGATAAGGTCATTTACAAAAGAAATCAGCGCCTTTGAAATGCTGACTTGTAGACAGAGGACTGCCTGGAGGAGGGCCATAGATAACAGTGAAGACTGGCCTCCTAACACTACCCTTGCAGTCTTTGGAACTGATTCTGATGAGGAGAAGGCCCAATAAGGTTAATACCCCTACTTTGATCTCTGTCAAAGCGTACCAGCAAGAATTAATTTACATTTCAGATGAAAAAGGTTGACAGCATGAAAAGGCATCTTGTTTCTGGTATGTGAATGTGCTGTAATAGATCGGGAATTCTGAAAGGAAGTTCTGAGGAAGCTAAAGGGATAAGCTGAGCGGCTGCTTTTATTGGGAAAGAGATGAAAGGAAAACAAATTTCAATATGCGCTGTTCTGTAGAAACATGTAAGCCAAATGCTTCCTAAATTCCAAGGCCTGCTTGAGTGGGGCAGGGGGGAGGGAAAGGAGAGGGAAGTACATATAGTTTAATTATATGGTTTTGCTAATGTGGGTGACAAATGCTAACAATTTATCACACTGCCTGAAATGGCTCATTAAAGAAAAAATACAAAGGTGATCGTACTCCATTTTACTAGAAAGCTGCCTTGAACTACCCTCACACTGTAAGATGTGCAGGGAAGGGAGAGATTTAGAGCAGCTTTTGTCTCCATGTCACTAGGCACTTGGACTGTGTAATGTAATGTAAACAACACAAAGACTGTCAGTGTATTTCAAAACCTGAAAAATGGCCATGATTAGCAAGCATAAGCTTTGATTTGAAACACAGAATAATTAGCACGTTGAGAAGAGAAAACCTATACAACAAATATTTTCAAATAAGAAGTCCTAGATACAGGTTTCCAAAGGCAGACAGAAAAGTCTTGAGGATTATATTATTATTATTATTATTAGTCCCATTCTACTAGAGTACCAAAGACAGGAGGAGCAGCCAGCCTAATTAATACTAAGGTTTACTGTGTCACTCTTAACCCTATAGTCCTAATGTTTATTCATCCAGGCTGATCACTGAAACAGTCAAGTGCCAGGTTTACAAAGGAGAACACTGTGTGTGTTGGAGGGAAGAGTACTAACATTCCTCCAGCATTAGGTCCAGAGGGCTCAACAGTGTCCAAATTCACTCCCACTGTCTCTGCTCTGCCATGTTCAACACAGTATCTAAAAGATGGCAGGAAACAATAGAGCTCTGAATCTCTCCCATGTGTGCTAACAGCAGAATAGATCAGTAACTTTCTCTAAAGAGGTAAAAATTTGTCTGGATAAAACTCTGAGGCAGAATGTCCCCTGCAGTCTCCAAGTGATAATGCTACACACAAGCTTCCTATTGCACCTGAGATATCTCTCACCTTAAGGAGCTGGTAATAGTGAGACAGTCATGGGTTAACAGTTTCACTTTCCTTTCTTCAACAAAAGGCTGCTATAATCAAAGTCCAGGTATGTATATACTTGTAAAGGTAGCAAATACTCCAGGGAATAGTGGCAGGGGGATACTTTAAGATGTACTCTCTGTGCTGTAATGAAAACAACTGAAAATGACAACACAAAGGAGAGGAAGAATGGGAGAGAGTACTTGTGCAATCCTTCAGTGCTTGTTGCTAACCGGAGAAAAGACTTCTTCCATTTATTAGAATATACAGCATTTAACCCTAGAGCTTCACGATTTTACATAACAGTACGCATGCAAAGCTACAAATTATGATTTGATCCTACTGATATTCTGTTCCTTTCTGTAACTAGAATGGTATTCTGTTTTCCGCTGAAAGTCACAGTGATGCTTAATTTCAGAGCAGCAAACTTAGACAACACAGATTAATTTACTGGGAATGGTTTGAGAACAAGTAAAAGAGCATTACGACAGACATTTTTCATTCTGATTTCAGACTATAAGATACAGAACAAGAGGTGACAAATCTCAAGGAATTGTAGCACAGGAAGCTGGTAGAGGCGGTATCTTGGTTTATCTGTAAACACATTTGCTACAACTCATTTTTATCAGTCACAGTCTTTGAACCTGGAGTTGGACAGAGAAGGTGTACTGCACTGCATCATATGGAGGCTGCTTCATATTGGCAGCATCTGAAAACACCATTGAGTTCACAGCATTCACAGCACTGGTTCTTAGGTTTCTGTGCCATATGGTACTCTGCTCTCTACTAGAGACCTACACAGCCCTATGGGCCTGTTCCTCCAATAATCTCTTTAAAGTTTATTCAAATTCATATTGATATGGCTGCATAGGAGTCTGGCAGAGTGTCAAAAGATTGGTCAAATCTGGTAAACCCAGCAAGCAGTCAAAACAAAAACCTGGCAGCCTGCCAAGATCAGTGCTCCACACAAAGACAGAGAAATGTATGTCCAGTGTCTCCTATCCACATTTTTAGCCAAGAATTAACTTAACAGCTTTTAATTATTATATTTTGCTTTCAGAGAAGTGCTTATAAAAGGTCCAAAGTGCTTGATATCTGTCACAGATGTAATTTGACACTGAAGCAAAAATAATCCAGAAATAATGGTTTTGGTAGCTTTTGTTTGGACTTTACTGTTTTGGGGTTTTTTTGCTATAAACACTGACACACACAAAATCACCCACAGAAAAATAGGTGTTGGCAACTGAAATACTGCTTTAATTACCTGCTTGAATATGTATAGCAGCATCAGTTCTTCTGTTCCTTATTTCCTTGTACTTCCTGCGAGCTTCATATCCTCTCCAGGCTAAAAATACAAAACCATGTGCTGGAAATTACATTTATTTAAGGAAGTGCTACAGAGTCTACAGAGTCAGAGATGTGCTGAAACTTTCATTTCTCCTGCCATAACTACTTCAGCTCCCACCCGCAATAGCTCTTCCCCACCCACCCACATGTTGAACTCTGGGTTCATGACTGCAGTATTCACATCCTCACAACTTCAAACACCACTTCACTCATTCAAATTTTAATTGTCACCATGTGCTCACTGATGTCCTAACTCAAAAGACAAAGGTGTGTGATCATTCTTGCTCACACAGTTCCCCAAACTGCGACAAGGAAACCTGCTAAATTACCGACAATCAGCCTCTCAGGCCCATCTTATGGTGTATGTCTGGAATTCTGGTATATGGGCAGGGACATGTGCTACCACATTTCAATTATGTGCTTATGTACTGCATGTTATTGTAGACATACCTAACAATATTTTCATTTTGTGCACAGGCATCACATTCAAAATGCTAAAATATTTAAATAAAGACATTACCAAATGCTAAGACGACACTTAAGAAGTAAATCAGTAATACCTGCATCAATGGGCTGAAAACACCTCAGTCATTTAGACTTCATAATAAACCATAATGAATGAATAAACAATGTACATGCAATTTAAGTGATTGAAAATACAAAGACACTCAATGAAACAGAATATGAGCATTTACCTGACTGTATAGTAATAGCACTATTTTCTCTTTTATCTTTGACTTTCTTGTACCTCCTTGCTCCAAGCCATCCCTTGATATAGGCTTGCATGACCACCACCCTCCCTATAACTTCTCGCAGGAACAAGTTTAACTGCTCTATATGGTAATACTTTAGAAAAACCTGTAATGGAACAACAACAAAAAAATTCTGTATTACAATCAGTATTATAACCTCTTGTATTCTGCCTTTTCATCAGTCCTACAGCAGCCTATTCAAGGGTGTCATTGCTGAGAAAACTAGAAAAATACTCATTGTAGATATCATAGCAATCTTGTGAATTAATTATTTGCTCTCAGTGTGCTTGTGGAACTTCTTTGCCCCACTGATTATAATAACCCCATTGCTAACCCTGAGATTAACTTAGTTGGTTAGAGCATGGTGCTAATAACACCAAGGTCGGGGTTCAATCCCTGTATGGCCCATTCACTTAGGAGTTGGACTGGATGATCCTTGTGGGTCCCTTCCAACTCAGAATATTCTGTGATCTTGGGAAAATAAATCCCGTATCTACCCCCTTTACAAAGTAAATTGGACGGTGGGGTATTTTCAACAATTCTGAAAGACAACCTTTCTTGTCAGTGGAAAGACAAATCCTGGGTTGAATTTGGTTTTAGACATAACATTACGTAAAAGCATTCTCCCTCAGGAGGCAAATCCTATGGGTGCTTACATACATTTTATCTGGGTCTTGGGCAAGAAAATTCTCACTGTTTTTCCAAACAACTCAAAGTACTGTGCAATATCCTTTTAAAAGAAGTCATTCACTCAATTTCAAACCATCAACAAAGGCTTTTGACAGAGCAAGAAGGAGATTACCTGAAACTCCAAGAACGGATAATGGTACCAACCAGGCTCACAGGATGGGCCAAATTGTGACGTTCAGCCATGTCATTATTAAGAGCATGGGGAACTCAGGCAGTCACTACAACAGCAGGCACTGGCAGCTGTACTGTCCTTATCAAGGCAGCCACAAGCTGAATGCACTTTGCGGGGGTACCCAATGCACCCCTCCTCTTGCAGCACTAACTCAGCTGGCTTGGGAGGGCACCTCCATAACCTGGGAAGCTAATTGGAGCAAATTCCTTGCTCTTTTGTTCATTCATGCAGTACTTTTTGAACCACTATTAGACATGATTTGTAAAAGTATACTATCCTTGAGAAAATGTTAGCACCCTCTACCTTGGTTTTCCCAAGAATCCAGTTGTCTAGTTTAGATTTCTCCAAAATGGCAAGACAGTTTTCTCTGCTACCAAGGGGAGTCTCGTGTGCCTTGAACGCAAGGTAGTAATACCTGCAAAATGACAAAGAAAGAATTGAATTGACAATCAATATGTATTTCCACTGTTTTTCTCCATCTCTGAGCTTCATCTCTAGAATTAATAGATTAAATTCTCCCATAAATCATGACACAGTTGTCATGAATATATATTTGAACATACAAATGACTAGGATAAACAATTAATTGGAATGATTATGGTCAATTTTAGAAGTCTGGACAGACCCATACTAAACAATATTGTCTTTTATTTTGTCCATGTTCCCTTGCAAAGAACAGCTCCTAACAATTATGTTAAATGACATATAGCTAATGAAAAAGGGATGTGAACATGTTTGAACTGAATTAAGAACCAATCCCTTCCTACCTGTAAAGCCATTATGCATTAATGAAGACTGGTTTTATAGTATTTAAGTAAACCTACTTGCAAACAATTATGTTAAGTAACAGCAAGAACATGTGCCAGTTATAAATTTAAGGTTATTTTAGCACAAGTACACTGTTAGATGGTAGCAACTGCCACCTCAGCTCTCACTTAGTAACTGCCATGTGTTGTCTTGGTACTAAGTTATACTTCTAAAGGCGCTACTCTATTTACATTGTGATTGAGAGGAATTGGCAGGTTGAACAAACCATTCTACTAATTATTAGCATGGCGAAGAGCCATCAGATGTTCTTTAAAACATGAAGAGAAGAATGTGATCAGTGAATCTCAAAGACAGATTCCTCTGCAGCCACATAGAGTCAAGAAAATATCCCACCTTATACTGAAGAAAACATGGAGAAGCAATTAGAAAATTTAGAATTCTGCAAGACTTTCTTCTTTTTTTTTTAAATCAGGAGAATATGATTTTTAAATATTAGCTCCAGTTAATCTCTAGATATTAGCTCCAGGTGTCACAAGAAAGAAAAAAAGAACCACTAAAATAGTCAATAAAGATCAAACAGGAACAAAATGACATCTGAAGTGAGAAGCACTGGAATAAGTTCTGGACCAGAGACACAGATATTCACCAACTGGAGACATTGCTGACTCTGAATAATGATAGGAGATTAAGTATTACTGAGTTATTTTTAATGCAGTGACTTTCTCAACAATGTGATATTGCAAATTCTTTAGCCAAGTCTTTCAAAACATCAACTCATGCCTTTTAGTAGATTTGGAGAAACACAGTGTATTTAAAAGAAAAAAGTACATTTCCTCCACCTTATTACTTAACGATGCCAGTTTTTACAAAACAAACAGCACTGAGTTACACTAAGGAAACTCAGATTTAAAATATATGTATCACAAATAATTTGTGACAGCATACTATTTCAACAGATAGTTGACAGATGCAGGGGGGAAGTTACACTAATAGTAAATTGCTGTTGGCTTCAAAAGCCAGTTCAGATAGCCATGTTAGTTACACATACATGGGAGGGAGGGAGGCAGAAAGGAAGGAAGGGAGGGAGGGAGGGAGGAAGGGAGGAAGGGAGGAAGGGAGGAAGGAAGGAAGGAAGGAAGGATGGATTCAGATGAGTGACACTGGTTGTTCATGTATCTTTCAAGATATGTTATTGATGGGAATTTTAAAACCACAAAACAGTTTTTAGATAGCACTGATGCAATAAAATATTCAAGGGAAATATCATAGTTTTTTAATCTATCTCATCACTGACATTCCACTTACTGAAAAGTTGACTTATTTGTGACAAATATCTGAGTAAAAAGTATTTTGAGCTGTGTGATTTACCTGCCTGACTATACCATTTTGTTTATGACAAACTTCATTATCTGTCAAGTGTAGCATCCTCTCCAACAGCTCTTTCATGATCTAGAATGTAGTTGCCTTGGTGCTCCGAAAAAAACCCCTAAATAAAACAATGGTTATTTTTCTTATCAAATCCTGTTTTAACCAATGTTTTTATAAATTTAAATTTATCTATAGTCTAAGAAAGCAAGCTATTCAGAACAATAAGAACTTTACAAACCACGGGAATAACTACAGTTTCTGTATGTAAACATATTGTCTCTCAATATTTATTAAAAACTTTCTCTAAATGGTGATTTTCCAAACATTTTGATTGATCTAACCACTGCACAGAAGACACCTGTACCTGGTTAAATATACTTACTGTTGCTTTCCAGTTATGTCTTTAAATCACAGAATATTCTGAATTGGAAGGGACCCATAAGAATCATGAAGTCCAACTCATGGTCTTGCACAGGACATCTCCAAGAGTCACACCATGTACCCAAAAGCACTGGCAAATGCTTCTTAAACTGTGTCAGGCTTGGTGCTGTGACCACTTCCATGGGGAGCCTGTTCCAGTGCCTGACCACCCTTTGGGTGAAGAACCTCTTCCTGATATCCAACCTAAACCTCCCCTGACACAACTTCAGACCATTCTCTCATCAAAAGTAAGGCAGAAATTACTGTGCTCATCAGAAATAAGGAGTACCAATATGGGACCAGCTATTTATTGTTGATTATTTCTCCTCCAGAACTCCTTTTGTAGTGTGCATTCTGCACTGTAAAAGGTCTCTAGATTTGTGTTCCAAAGCTCAAATCCATGTGTTTTGTGGGTATTTTCAAGTAAATGCTTTGGTTTAGTGCCTGTTTTCATGACTGAATCACATAACTACAGATGCCCAAGTAGTTTGACATGATGTGCTCAGGGTAACTGTATGGCAGCACAGCATGTGCCACACAGGCTCATCCAATTCTTGTATCTAATTTAAAATCTTTGTAAAGCAATGGACTCTATGGAAAATTTTAGAGGAAGGTAAAATGTTTCACCTTAATGTATCTGGTGAAAGCATGCAAATAATGTACATGGTGAAATGGTGGAGAATATGCCTGAAAACAAGCTTTGGGGTATATACAACTGTTCACTTCGATTTACTGGTCTAATTTCATCTCTGTCATACTTATGTAAATCTATTGTGCAGAGATAGGTCACAGAGTGACCTCTACTTGCAGTGTATCACCAAGAAACCAGAAACTTATTTTCTGAAAAGGAGGGCTAGAAATCACATTTGCTTTCAGATGAGATGAAAATTTCACAACTCTACCATTTTATTTCCATATTTGCACTTGTTATTTCAGCACAAAATGCGGCAGTCCGGAATATTTCAGTGTTCTTTGACATTAAACCAATACTTTTATTGCTATTTTTAAAAATATAGTTTATGGTGCTTCATGTGCTATTTCATAAACATGCACATATTTGTGCAAAAATATATTATTTCCTTGGGTTATAAATCCTGCTTGAAAATTTTCTACACATGGCACACACTCATCTACATGTTTCCTAAAAGTACTTGACTAATCACATTCTCAGCAGCAGTAAGACCAAGTAAGAGAAAAGTAATTTCCCCTCAGAAGAACTGATTTCTCAATCCTGATGAAAGTCTGGAATTCTATATTTTTTAACCAGTGGTTTTTACTCTGCAATACACACTTCATGGATGTGAATACTACTTCAGAAAAAAATACATTAAAATGAGATTAACTGTACTTACTAGTCATTAGAAATAAACCAACATTTTTAAAAAGTTGAATTTAACCTCAGACTGCAAAGCTAGGACATGCAGAAGTAAGGTTAAATGCTAAAGACATCCAAGTATGCTAAGATATGGGAAACTTCAGAAAGATGTTACGCATTAACTATCTGTTTAGGGACTAGGCATTTTAGTGTTGGTGGTTTCAGATTAAATAGACTGATTGTAAACAAATGGTTCAATTTCCCACCCGTCCCTAAAGGCTAAACTGTGGAACTGTTCAATAAAATGCGTTGAAATAGCACCATTAGCACACTGTACCAGTGTCTCTTACTGAAGTTCCCTTCACATTCCAGACTTAAAGGCTGCATCAATTCTACATAATTAACTCAAAACAGTAATGATTAGCCCTTTTTCTCTTTAAAACAAATCTTTATACTAAAATATAATGGCCTAAGATGGATAATGGATAATGATATGTAAAAAGCATTAGGTGCAAAATCCCTTTTTAGCCAGACCACAAGCAACGGTAGGAAGATTCTCAACATCACAAAACCATTTGTTCCTTCTCAGCCCTGGAATTGGAAAGTTTTAAAAAATTACATTTTTTTTAGAACTAGAAGAGCTGTAAAATAACTTCCCAAAACGTCTAACGTGTATTGGTTGTTTCTCATCTCTTTCAGAAACCTTCAAAATCTGAATTCAAAAAAATAATTACATTTAACTTTATATTAAGAGTATAAATAAAGTAAATGAGAATGATACAACATCTAAGATACTCTTGAAATTCAGTAACAGATACCTTGCACTTACACTGTAAATCATCAGACAAATATAGAATCACAGAAATACTCTCAGAAAAGCAAAATTTGGTCCAATCTGCATAAAATATCCAGAAGCAGCTAGCAGACTTTCCATTCCTAAAGTGTTCCTATCATCTCCATCCTGCAACCATTTACCAGTGTTCTGTGAATGAGAAAAGTCTAGAAAGTGTATGTGAAAGGTACAGTAGTCTACCATATTTAAAGTGTATGGGAACATTCTATAGATCTGGTGAAATCTTAAAGCCACTGAAACAAATTAACATTGCCATGGATAATAGTAAAATCAAGGTATCAGGCAATGTTAAAATTTTGTTTCCAGAAATCACTTATGAACTCTGGTATAGTGCAGGTTTACTGTTAAAAGTAGGCTTGGATTAAAAATGTATAATTTAAAAAGAAAGCATTCTTTCTCTGTAGCACATCTGTTGACTTCTAATTTTATTCAGTGTTTCCCTGATTTTGCATAATAAGCAAGTGTATCGTGACTGAATTTTTCATGTTAGAAAAAAGTACTTACTGAGGTTATATGTTCTACAGGATTTTGTAATCTTTGACCAGTTTTTATTCTTAGCTCCACTCAATGCAAAATGTGACTTATTAAGGCCAATGAGGCTTTATATAGTCATGAGAAATGTAACACCGGTGGTTTAGAAACTGTGTATACCAGGTGGACTAACAGTGACCTTATGCAAATTTGCCCTGTGAGATTGAAAAAGCAGAACCAGCTTCACTGGGATCACTGTTACAGTAACAGAACTGGTGTTGCCATGAGTGTATGATCTGAGTAACATCATCTGACTACTGTGGAATAGGTAATGCTTATAGTAAAAGTTTAGCCTGCATCTTAATGCAGTACAAAAAACTTTAATGCCTAACATAAACAGGCAGGGAAGAAAAAAGACAATCCTTAAATGAAACTTGTGCAAAAGTTCTTAACACATTCCTATGAGCCTATGAGGTGTTACAAGTATGACAGTGTTTAGTACCATTAGCCTACGAAGCCCCTTGTCCTTCAACTCACGTAAAAGAAGGATATGTGGTGAGGACACATCTGCACACCACGTCACGTGAAGCTCCAAGGGCTTGGGCACTCAGCAAGGAGTGTTCCATCCAGTGGGACCTTCAGTGCAGGTCCCCACTAGAAAGCACACCTCCCTTAGCTGGCGTGCAGTGCATGGTCACCATGTGACCCCACACTCTGGGCACACTTGGGTGACTGATCAAGTTAATAACCTGCATCTAAAACCTCAGATTCCAGCCTGAAAGAGGGGCCATGTTGCTTCACAGCAAACATAAGACAGATGCATGATGTCATGGGATGCAAGATAGGGCCAAAGGAGACAAAGTGTCTAAGACTTGACAGGGATACAGTGTTTACAGAGACTGCAGATTACATTTTCCCACTTTAAGTAAAAGAATATGCATATTTATATACATAAAACAGATGGAAATATACTTGGCTGAAGAAACATTGTGTGAATGAGTTACAATTAAGCCCTCTCCTCACCATCTGTTTTTTAACCCAATAAACTACATCCAGGTTTGCAAATAATCTGCTCTACATGAAAACAGAAGACAGTAAAGAGTAACATTACACAGAGCTTTATCTTTTGTTTACCTCCCACCTGATAAACCCTGAATGGGTCTGTTCCCTGCCTTTGATTGTTTTGTCCTCATATTTCCTGCTAAGAGTTTACAAAACAGCATTATTGAACAGGCAGATAAGAAGCACACCTATTTGTTTAATAACATCAAGGGAGAAAAAATGCTGGCTCATCCATTTTGTTGTTCAGTTGCTCAAAAGGATCAAAATACCAATTAACTTGCTGGCTTAAAAAATCTTTGATATCCTTACATTTACTGACATTTTGAAACTCTTCTTCATACTTGCCTAATGTCTTTTTGATTATGAACAAAGAAGTGCCAATCTGTTTAGCATTTGACCTGTTTTCTCAAACATTTTTATGTATTCAACTACTTAGTTCCTAAAAACACTTGACTAGTCATAGCTGTAAGTTGAATAAAAATGTTTCTTGTTCCACTGATAGCTTTTTAAAGTATTGTTTGATTTTATTTGCAAGAGCAAAAGAGAATACAATTTTTTTTAGATAAAGCATGAGCTGAACAAAGGCGCAAGAACACCCCCTCTCTCACCCCACTTATATTCTGAACTCAGAATTCTTCTTTGCTGTTGTGGATATTGCTATATCTACTCCCCTCTCCTTCCATTTTTGTGTTGAGTTTCTTTCCTTAAAAAATTACATCAAGTTGGACTAAACACTTGGAGAGTAATTGACAAGATGTTAACCACAACTTGCTCTTATCTGCAGGAATGGAAAACTACAGTCAATGCTGTTTTTATTACCATTACTTTTCAAGGCTGTACTCAAATTCCGCACATTTTTGAATGAAAAGGATCTCCTGATAAGAGAAGGCTTAATTTCCTCTCAATTTACACTAATTTCTGTGGAGTTAATCTTAGTTCACTTACGTGTAAATTGAATAAAAGTTAAGGTTAATAATTCTGCTTTCAGCCTCTTCAGGATGTTGCAAAGATAAGTTAATGATCACAAAAATTAATCTGTTAAATGTGCTTTAGAATGGTGTGACCTTACTAAAATTAGTCATATAACACAAAAAAAATTGGTAAAGATCATGTCTGAAAATTAAATTGCCTTGATGGACAAACAAACATGTTAGTCATCCTTCCTGGGATATATAATCTGTAGTGTTTTGCTATTACATATTCATTTGGTGTACTAATACATTATAAATCAGAAAAGTTAATAATTTTTCAGAATTAATTGATTAAGCTCTGGCTTATCATTCAAGATATCTGAATGCATGGACTGCAGATTTCCAAGCCCAAATGACTGGTTTACAAGCATAAACCTACACCATCTCTGGATTCTAGAAAGGACTGTAAAACTGTTTTCCCTTTAGCATCATATCACAGAATCATAGAGTATGCTGAGTTGGAAGGGACCCACAAGAATCATAAGGTCCAACTCCTGGCCCTCCAGAGCACCATCCCCAAGAGTCACGCCATGTGTCTGAGAGCATTGTCCAAATGCTTCTTTAGCTCTGTCAGGCTTGGTGCTGTGACCACTTCCATGGGGAGCCTGTTCCAGTGCCTGACCACCCTCTGGGTGAAGAACCTTTTCCTGATACTTAACTTCAACTCCCCCTGATACAACTTCAGGCCATTCCCCTCGGGTCCTGTCACTGTCACCACAGAGATCAGTGTCTGCCCCTCCTCTTCCCCTCACAAGGAAGTTGTAACTGCAGTGAGGTCTCCTCTCAGTCTCCTCTTCTCCAGGCTGAAAGNCATTAGTGACTGGACACCAGTCTGATGTCACTCCATTCACTACAACCTTTTGTGCCCAAATTGTGAGCCAATTGCTCACTCACTGCATGATGTGTTTATCCAGCTGAGTGCTGGACATTTTGTCCTGAAGGATGCTGTGAGAGACAGTATCAGCTTTACTGAAATCCAAAAAGATTACATCAACTGGCTTCCCTTGGTCAGCTAGGTGGGTTAGTTCGTCATAAAAGGAAATCAGGTTTGATAAGCAGAACTTTCTTCTCATGAAGCTGTGCTGGCTGCGACCAGTGACTGCATTGTCTTTCAGGTGTTTTTCAATATCTTCCAGAATAATCTTCTCACTAACTTTATCAGGCACTGAAGTGAGACTAATGACTTGCTTTAAGTAGATTCATTAATTCTATATTTTCTGGATGAGCCATCTTCAGTTCAAAAAATATCACAACATGGTTGATTTAACCATTCACTACTTGTTCGTACTATTACCTAAATGGTTAATGGTAGTGCTTCTGCTCATTGTTGAATTTCCAATCCTACACACTGAAAACCAGCAAATGCTACACAAACTCACATTTAAAATACAGAGGAAACCATAATTACCATGTAGCCATATTGCTATCATAAAGACAATAGCATTTCCTGAATCAAATTTATAACTTTTTGAGATTGATAATATGTATTAATGCCAGTAATAGCAGCCATGAGAAGGGTTAGGGTGAACAGAGATCTGATTACAATTCATGACATCTATAAGATAAATGACTCTACAAAACTAAATCTGAAGCTGTTATATGAGTTCATTCTCAAACGTGCACATTCTTCATAGGATGGCTGAAGGTCACTGACCTTCCAAAATCCTTGAATTATCTTAGGAGGATGCATAATTTCCACTTGTTGCCTCTACAGAGGGAACCACAGGGACAGGCTTGCTACTTGTGTTCACTGCTGGTTTCACACTGACTGCTCTCCATTAGAGATCAGATACTGCTTGTAGTCTTTATCTCTGAAAGTCCTTGCCCTCATTAGAGATGCAGACCACACACCTACGAACAATGTTTGTAGAACTTTCTGTACTTAAACACAGTATATATCTTACTGAATGGAATATTAGAAAAAAGCCCTATTATACAAGTCTTACCTTTTTACAAACTCTTCAAAGAGGATGCGATGAGAGTACCCTTTCTGACGTATTTTGACAGTTTCCAGAATTCCAGTGTATCGCAGCTGCAGTAGAACTCTCTCATGAGAAAACATCAGTGCTTCTCGATCATCATTAGGTTTAATGCAGCGGATAAAGTGAGGCTGTCCAACAACCATTTTGGATAAAAGATCCATGAGGGAATACTAGTGAGGAAAATAAAAAAGATGCACACACCTGACAAAAAACTGCAATGTAACTACTTAAGCAGGAGATACATATTTGTAAATAGTTTGTAATGCTTGATTATATCTTAGTTCTTATATCTAAATCTCCATTGCCTTTTTATTAATTTTTAAGATTTCAACTGAAATGTGCAACCTATTAAAAATTTTTAGTTGTAAAAAAATTTTAAATATTCTGAATCGGATTTCTAACTTCTTACACCTTTCTCTTCATACGTCCTTTTATCATATTTCCATAGTTGAAGAAGGTCCATTAAAAAAAAAAGAATTGCAAGTTGTCCTAACTATAATTCTACTGTAGACACATTCAAGTGATCAAATATCCCCAACAGAAACACCAGCTTTACCATGAAACAATCACTGAAATTCACAGCAAATCATGGGGAAAAGGTTGCAAGAAGTCATCATTTCAGTGCTCTGTCCACAGAGAACACTAGATGTATCTTTAGCATTTCAGGTACATCTCTGTTACATTTATTTTGCAGAATCACTGAGAATATAAACCACACAGTCTCCCCCGAAATCTGTTGAACTGCTATATTATCACAACTATTTATAAAGTTCTTAGCATCTAACATAAATCTTCCTGCTGAAATGTAGGTCCATTACTTCGTTTCCTATCCACCCTAGACACAGAAAACAATTTATTCCATTGCATTTTAAACTAAAATGAAAAATGTTTGATCAGATCATAGATATCTTTTTTTTCCATTGACTCCTCTGAATACCGGTACTTCTGCTCTATACTCACATCATTAAGCTGTTGTATAAGTATGTGTTATCAACTCCGTTCAATCTCATATACCCATATGTGTCTCAAAATCACATACAATTCCAAGCTGATTGGCATCACCTCTCGGCAGGTTGCATGTGTATTACGGTGAACTTCCACACTCACTCCCACATTACACTTTTTTTTCTTTTTACAGTTCCTACTGAGCTGGCATTTGTATGGTTCTGTGCAAGAGCATTCTAAGTGCACACCTGTATGACAAGTTTGACTGTGTGTCCTTGTACTCTCCACACTGGGGCAATATCTCAGTATACACCAGCTTCCTCTATGCGCTTCCTTACACGATTTTACAAGACAAATTGAACAGGTATTCCTACACAGCAGGAAGCTTTGACTCACAGTGGCTAGCACAACTTTGTGAACTTCCCTATTCTGCATGGTAAAAGTGCAGCCCAAGAGCCAACTGCTGAAAACTTTTCCACTTTACAGTGACTGCAAGAAAAAACAGCAACCCAGAGCCTTGGACAATGCTGCACTGCTTGGACTAGTACTTTCTCAACTCCTAAGCTTCCAGTTCCAACATTCTCAATGCCCTTTCCTTGCCTGTTTGATTTAAACACACATGCAGAATATGCATTACCTCAGACAGGACTACTACCAATGAAATGGCAATCCATATGATTTATAACAGCACTTTCAAAAGATGATTGTTTTTACTTATTAGCACAAATGAAAAATCCTAATTTTTAAAGGTATCTATGCCTCAGCTTGTGAAAATATATGAAGACTTTAGTGATAACATCTATTTTATTTGCACAAAATTGGTGTTCTGTTTATAACAAGACCTGTTCTAGACCTCTAGCATTTTAGATGGAAAATAGTCTAGGCTCTAGATTCTGTTATCAATGTACTCAGTGAAATTATAAAAATACAAGTATGAGGAAACAAAGAGAAAAGAAGCAAAAAAAAAGTTTATGAATCTACAAAGGCCTTAGAACAAAAAAATTCTCTTATATTTCTCTTTGATCCAACAGTCCCTCAAATATTTTAGATATATCTATTGTTCCTATTATCAAAATGCTTGTTTTCATTTTAATTTTTGTACCCTAAAATAGGAAGCCACAGTTTGCCGCTTCATGTTAGTTGTTTCCTCAGGATGCCGCATAACTTCCATTGTGTCAACCTGGAAGACAAAACTCTGATGTTATGATTGTTCCAGAAACACTGCAGACCCACCCCACCTTGCCCATGAAAGCTAGGTGCAGTTTTTGTTAGTCATTCCTTCAGGTGTGAGTACTTCAGAGTACTTTATCGGAGATAGCAAGGCCAGCTTCTAACAGATGCAGGACATACACTGATTTTGGAGAGATCTACAGATCAGCATTCAGCATTCTGAATTTTTTTTGATAGTGTGAGAGCACTCTAGACTTATGATAGTATAACACTCAGCCAATGAAACAGCTGTCAGGTTGCAATACCTTAGGAACTGATTTCTAAAAAGTATTCCTATTATTGCCACTACAACGAACTCCAACAGGCCAGGAAGTAAATTGAGCCACCTCATTTTGCTCACATATGGAAAAATTATTGTAGGATAATGAGTGGCAAACAAAGTAGATAGTCTCACAATGTATAAGTCTGTTCCCTTCTCCTGCTATGGTTACTATTAATTATTTTATATTGCCATTTTGATGCCAAGAATCTCGGCAATCTTGTTCTGCTGAACTGCCATAGCCTACCACTTTTTCAGCATTGCAGAAGAGTTATTTTTAGAGGATACACATGGACAGTGAACATACTGCTCCTTGTAGGTTTTAGTTATATTGTTATTAGAGCTGTTCTTATCAAAATGAAACCAGAATTTATGAATGAGTATAACTGTGGTTACCCATAACAAGCAGACTGTGTTGCTGCATTACAGCTCAACAAAATTAAAGAAAATTAACCAGCATCCTGTTTGCATGGAGCACTAACAGCATTTTAGCATTCACTTGCTTTGTGGCAGTTTACCATCTGCTCTGACCAGGTGGCATTTGTATAAACCAGATAATGATGTTGTCAGCACCTATGCTACACTTCCCGGACTTTGCTCCATACAATCATTTCCAACACTCACTGACTTAAGAACACACTTCTGAACACTAAAATAATTGCTGAAAGATTACAGTTCTCAATAAAGTAACTGAGACTCTTACCTTCAGGAGATATTTAGGAGACTGCATGCAAAATATAAAGGAAATGAAGCGCTAAGTAATAATAGATCAAAAAAATGGATTTTGTGTTGGGGAAGAAATCAAAAGAAAACTAGTGAGGTCAAGATTCAGAATACAGATGGCGCAAATGCAGACAGAGTTCAATAAGGGTGACCATAAAAATTTCAATATGTTTTTGTAATCTGTGATGTTCTGGCCCTGAGTGGTATACATGCATTGGTACACATCTCAAACAAACACATGAAAAGAAGAAATAAAAAATAATAAAAAAAGAGAGATGCAGTTTGTTAACAGAACACTCTAATATATTCAAGGAAAAACACCTTATCAGCACAGGTAATATCAAACATCTTATGAGGTTATCTGACAAAGTAAATGTCAATGACCCAATCAAACCAGCAGGCATGTCCATGGGGAAGGATATGGGAATGTTTCAAGATTATCTTGGCAAGACACCTAGTTTCTGAGGATTGTTATCTAAATCTCTAGTAAATGTCAGGTAGAAGACAAAAGCCGTAACAGTGAACACTGACAGTAAGTTCAGAATAACTGGTAATATTTAATGTGAAAAGACACACAATTTAATTATAAATAACATCAAATCAAGAACAAAAGCAAATAGTTTGAGGACTGATCTGAGCCCAAATGCCAATGAATTTGAGGTTCTATATAGGAGTCTTCTGTGTCTAGAAAAGCAGAGACACAGTGATGTTGTTGGAGATTGAACACTCACAGCTTCTCATACTCATATCTCAAATAACTGCTGGTTGATAAAGGGCAGTATCATCTCCTTTTCACAGCTGCTTATTTTCACCAAACCTGTAGGATCTTACCATCTTGGGACTGCCACTCTATCAAATATGGTCTACAACAAGCTGCTGGGTTCAAAAGAGTTTTGTTTTGGTTTGAGTTTTTTTTGGGGGGGAAAGGGAATGAACGCACAGAAAGACTCACAGAGGAGATGTAAAACACTTTTTTTCTCAGAAAAATAGGCTAAAAGCAGCATTGTTAGATTTCTTTTTCTATGAACGAAGTTGTAAATTCAGATCTGTGCAATATGTAAGAACTAGAATTAACTTCCTAATCTTTTTGACATGAAACACTTGAAGTTTTCATTAGAAAAATTCTGATAGACCTTGAAGCTAAGGGGATTTTCTTGTAAGACTTTTTAGAAGTTTTGTCTCTCGTTAATTTACAACATCGCTTGTCTATGAAGCCACACCATTTTTATGGCAGGGCAATAACCTCATGTACAACAGACAATAGGCTTTCTCACAACTGGCTTGCTAGAAAATGACAGACTATAATAAGAATGTCATGATATCTTGTATTTTAAATGACTAGCTACTCTTTTTAAACAAAAATGAAGATATTTCAACTGTTAAGTCACATTTTTACATGACAGCTGTAGTGACTTACAATATAAATTTATATAATTACAACTGTAATGGAAAACAGCCTGACCTACAAAAGTCAAACTGTTTCATCACTAAAAAGATAATTTCTAATAGTTTTGAAACAATACTATAAGAACAATTTAGGACATCAAGTCACCTTATGAAGTCACTCAAAATTATGACTTTCCACATATTGACCACATCTGCTGCTGGCATAGTATGAAATACTGTAAAACCAAAAAATATGTCAAGCAAAAAACCCTCTTAAATTAAATAACAATTAAATTTTTCCAAACTTCCAAACAAAATTATTACATTTGGATTTTTAAAAACGAATTTTAAAATAATTTAAAATATGCTTCCTAAAGTTCTTTTAATCAGATGCTTTGCAAAATTCTAAGAAATAGTTTTTTATCTAAAAAGTATTTAAATTAACATTTTCTGAATAGTATTGCACTTACACGTCTTTTCTTTCAGCTCCTTTTAAAAAGTCTGAAGGGTGAGTATAGCCCACTTAAAGTACTTTTTAACTTATTCTGTTTGGTAAAGCTCTAGAAGTGAACTGTTCTGCTGGATTCCTGCTGTATCAATAAAATGCGTGCTTAGAAAGCTTATGCTGAATGTAGCTGGATGTGGAAGACAAAGTGTATATAACACAAGAAAATCAGAAAGGCCACCCTTCAGCACTGGAAGTATTTACACCAGACAGGAAATAATAGTCTGAAATCCACATCTGTATTTGCAGGTACAGTGAAGGATACAGACATCTGGATGACATAAACAACCACACTGATGTTTGAGCATGAGCTCCAAATACCAGAAGACAATAAGAAGAAATAGAAAACCCAGAACATAAAATTTTGTAGACTTTTGAACAGTTGCTGTTACCACACTAGTTTTTAAAATTTATTACTGTTTGCTTTGAAGGCAAAAAACCCCAAACCCCAAACCTTAACTATGCTAACTCTAACAAGTACTACTTAGGAAGTAGGGAGGGGGTGTACATGCCATCAGCTTCAAGGGACAAGAGGTTTCCTCACAAATTAAGTGTACTCTGATTATTTTGGTAAATTTTATTTTGCCTTTCATACTGTTAAATACACTACTGAAATTTTAGCAAGTAAGACCTCTTTCTAGGTCAAAATTATCAGAGGAAAATCTTGACCCCATTGAAATAAAGAGGACAATTGATATCGATGTAACTGAGATTTCACTCCAAAAGTTTAAAGATTAATCAGTAGTAAATTGATTCGTCAGTGAATTCTATAATAGGTTCATCACTAAAACTGGAAACTGTGCTCCAAGACAAGGTGCATGTTACTGATAGTAAAGGCAGACTCTTATTTGGTAAGAGCCCCACTATATATCTACATCAGCTAAGTATTGTGTACATAGTCTCACTGTATTATTTTCTAAACAACTGCCTGTCTTCAAAGGGAACACTACTAACCTTGATACGCCCAGCACTGAGCTGCGGAGGCAAAGACCGAGATGCTGCTGTCACTCTGGCTCTTGCTTGTGCCAAATTACCTGTTCAAAAAGAAAGAAATTCATACTGCAAAAACTATTCAAGAAGCTTAGAAAGGAAAAAATTTGTATGGTGTAAAATCAGTTTGTATTATAGTACTAAAAATAGCAGACATCACCACACTTCTTCCACACCCCTCTCATTACCAATTGTGCCTGCAGAGCATTCAGCACGGGTGTGACAGAGTGCAGTGTTGATTTAGAGGGGAGGAAAAAGTCCATGATAAGGTGGTATGTCACTGACCTTAGCTACTGAGCTGATGAAAACAACGACAGCACAAAGGCATACAGCTCAATCACAAGTAATCAATTTCTCTGTGACTCATTAAGAGATTTCAGAGAGCAAAAAGACTACAGAAACAATCTTGTTTCTATGAAATCACATGGATCCTCAAGTGTTAGGACAGTATCTTAAACTCACAAAATAACGAGAGAGATAAGAAAATGATAAGACAGCATCATTTTTTGACCTTTTGACATATAATCCTCAATCTTGTTATAACTCAGGGTTTTAAAAGACTGATTCAATTTCCCAGGCAAAAATATATTGTGGTGTCAAGCGAAGACAAGTCCCTTTTTTAAAATGTAAAGTATGACATATCCTAAACTTTTTCTTCTGTACTTGTAGAAAGCCAAAGTCATCACAAAATAGCTTTTCAAAATAAAGGCTAGGAGAAGAGAGAGGAAGTGATATCGGACTGGCATATGCAAGACACTCTGTATATTTCAAAGTTTTAGCAAGTCTAGCACAAGATGTCCAAATGTTTTCCCTGGCTATATCTTCAGAGGCTAAACTGTGATTAATAGCATTGAAAGAACCCTTTGAAGCAGGATTGGTGACATCAAAGCCCTAATCCATGGGTGGCAGGATTTTTATAATGAGTGGGAAGCATTTTAACACATTTCAAAGGATTTACAGCATGAATAAACAATAGGCCTCTGCAGATGAACCACACACCTTTCAGAACCAGAACACATAAATAAGTGTCTATTTTAATTTAAATGTAAATAAAGTGTTAACACTTCTTTCAGATGCTAAATGACTTGTTTGCATCAACTCCGGTGTTTAGCTCTTTGCTTTACAGAAAGGCAGTAACTCTAAACAGTCTTCAGAATTTTGCTAAACTGTGTATTACATAACTAGTAAGGAGGCACTAGAAGATGAAATCGCTGGTAAAGAAAACCAATCGCTGGTAATAATTCCCTAAGAGAGCAGAGCAAACGCAGTGTCCACTGTAACACTGAAAGGAACTTGCACTCTTACTTTCCTCTGAATAAGAAAAATATGAAATCCCTGAAAACAATCTGGGGGCCAGCACTCAAACACAGCATTCTTCATTCAAACATTCTGAATTCATTTAAAGAAGTATTTATCTTTTAAGCTGCTGGCACTGGTACTGACACTGCTGCAAAACTGGCATGTCATTTCCAGATGTAACATCGTATGTTACCTGACAGTCTAAATCATGGTCCAGAACACAAGCTATGTCCACTATTCTGGAAACTGCTTTAGGCTATTATACTGTGTGTGTTAATGAGAACCACAACTGTTTGGAAATCTTGCATATCAATGCACATACACAGCACATATTGTAAATACACGTATCTCTCCAAGTTAAAATGAGGACTTTAATGAACAAGTAGATGGTGAAATAATTTTTCTCCTAGTTGCAATTTTGCTGATTTTGTATGTTAGAAATCACTCTTTTGGGCCCTTTTTTAGCTAAAACAGCCTGGAAAGGTTGATTTTGGCTAGGTTTCAGATTAGCAAGTCTAAAGCTTGAAAGCCTTGCACTGAAGAACTGGCAACAAACGTGATAAAAGAGGGGAGCTGGGAGAAGAAATTACTTTGAATCAGACTGTTAAAAATAACTAAAATTTTGTTGCATTTTGTAACAACTTAAAAAACTCTAATAACCGAATAAAATTTGGAACGGTTCTATAGCTGCTGAAGGTTCACCACACTCACTGCTGGCATTAGGTTTCTAGGGATCATAATTAATACCCCTGAGGTTTCCCTTAGTTTCTTATGCAAAACTAAAACTAAACATTTCTGATCTGGTAAGCCAAGCAAACAAACAAACCTTTTCATTAATCAAAAATCTTTAATGACTGCACAAACAAAAAAACCCCAAAGTGTTCAGGTCCCACTTAAAAAAAACCGTTTTACCTATAGTGCCTTTGTTCAGTAGTTACTTCCTTCTAGGAATGGATTCTTACCAGTGTTTATTTCATGTGTCAAGTGAATTCCTACATAATTAGTTGTAGCATTAGATTGAATCCATGGAAAAAATAATACTAGGATTTTCTTTTTCAGCTGAAACACAAAATGATACTTCAATAAAAGTTTCTGAATTACTCATCTCATGTAGCTCATGCTCAGGAAAAATAACTACCAATCTTTAACATGTCTAAGACATTAAAACTAATGAACAGAATAAATGTGGTTTGAAAATTAGTCTACATAATAAGAAATGTTTCACTCAGTGTTAGCATGGTGTTCACAGTCAGTAAAATTTGGTACCTATCTCTGCATTTGATTTTAATTTACAAGGTAACTTTTACTTTAACACATCAAAAATAATTAAATGTTATTCCACCTCGTGAAAAGCATCAATATTTGAAGAACAAATGCTTTTAGATAATAACATCACCAGCTTGAACTGCCATGGGTTCCTTGAAAGGTTAAACTGGTCAAAGGTTGAAAGATTGCACTGTACCTTTCAGATGCCTAGCTTCACACCAATTATATGGTCAAAACTTTAGCGAAAATACAAATTACATACCTGCAGACCAAATGCTACCTACATTAAATCCAAGTCCTTAAAATGGACGAATTAAGTGATATTAAATCCTCTCAAAACTGTCTAAGGTTTTGGGGGTTTTGTTTTTTGTCTTTTTGTTTGTTTGTTTGTTTGTTTGTTTTTGGTTTTTTTTTTTTGGGGGGGGGGTTTTTTGNTTTTTTTTTTTTGGGGGGGGTTTTTTTGAGGGAGGGGAGAGAAGTTAATGGTTAAAGTTAGGATTAATCTTTTAAACATGTACATTTAATTTCACTCACAAGCACTTCAGTTCAATGGGACTGCTCATCTGAACAATTAAGGCTCCTACCTATGCGTCTGGATCAGAGACTGAGGTCTCTGGGATTCATTGTGTCAGTGGAGGAGTCAGACAGATATAACATTTCTCTTTTTTTCCTCTGTTCAATAAAGTTGAGAATGTCTTTAATGCTTTGAGAAGTTTCAGTCATTAAAGTTTGTGAAATGCTCTTAGAATTTTCAAGGGAGAAAGAAGTAGCAACACAAAATCTATGCACTCACTGGCTAAGCTCAGTGTCAATGCTCACCAAACCTCCCTTTGACTTGAAGCTGTTTAGATCTCACATCTCTGCAAACATATTCTTCACTGATGCCCCATTTCAGCTAGGTGAGAAAGACCACATTATCAAAGAACTGCATCTCCTCTATTATGCAAAGCCAAGCAGGAGAAGTTTTGTAAGTATTTACATCACACACAAAGAAGAAATGTGTTTCCTTTTTTTCAAGTTGGACTTTGGAAATGGTCTCCAGATCTCAAAAAGGACTAGTCAGCATTCCTGCCTTCTCATTTGCATCCCTGGTAGTTACTCACTGTGTGATCTGGCTGAATTAATGATTTGTCCACCTGTTAACTTTATGTACTAATTAGGAAAAGCACACTCTGGCTGGATGTTCTGATGTTAACTATGGTTTGTCTGTGCTTCATTTATTCTTAGGAGATGGGTTCTGTATGTAGTATCAAGCAAATATTAGCAATATCATCACTGTATTTATAGCCTCATTTTGGTTATGTCTGCAATATATCATTCCTCCCAAAGTAAGAGCATGCCAGGTAAGAAATATATTAAGCTTTGATAGAACATTCAGTTTGTGAAGTGCAAATGACTTACAGAGAAAAAGCCCAATGACAATGTCACCTTACTGTACATGTCGTACCAGGGATATTACTATTATATAGAGGGTAAGTACAAGCTCTTTCCTTATCCTCATATATTTTATTAATTTCTTTCATGCTTCTGGTTCAGATAAAGAGGGGTTACTTCAAACACCATGTAAATACAGTATAATATGGTCAGAAACGCCACAATGTATTAATATTTCATTGACATTACTTCTAATCACAGCTAAGCACTCACACTCCAGAAGAGGTATAGGGCCAGACAATGTCTTTGACATACACAGATTCTTCTCTGTCTTTCCCTTCAGTACATTTTATCTAGCTGAAGGAAGTTGACTGCTTATCTCCATAATGCATTTTCATCTACTGCAAGACTAAGCTTTTAGCTCAACTACAAATGAGTACATGTACTTTTTTTATTGGGTACTAATTTGAATCTGGTCACTGACTATCAAAATTCTATTCTTTTGAGTTATTGAAGTCCTTTAAGCTAATTTTTGCAATAAAATCTAAGAATCCAATTTTCTCATATACTACACATTTTACACAAGAATGTATTTATAAAAATACCGTCTGTAGAGCACAACTATCAATACAGATAGACCTCAACTACTGCTTCTTCTGAAAAGAGAATTACTTTACTTTCTATTCAAAATAAAACTAAGAAATAGTATTTCCAAAATCAGATACATATTACCAAACAGAATATTACCAAACAGATACATATTACCAAACAAAATCAGATACATATTACCAAACAGCATAAAACCTTAGTAATAGTGAAGCCCACCTGGGAATACTCTAATTATGAATATTTGCTTCAGGAGCAAAAATATGCATGCTTTTGGCCCAGATTATTTAAAATGAAAAATCCATGCCATAGTGAACTGAGGAATTCTGATACTGATTCTCCATTAGATTAAGGTTTTCTTTAGTCTTTTTAGCCTGAAGTAGACACCAATCATATTTACAGATACTTAAGAGCTTTACATTGCTAGACTGGGATTGGAGAACCTGAGTACAAGTTCAGTGCTGTTACGCTTTCTATTGCATACATTGCAGACACTTCAGTGGTCACCTCCCACATTAGAAGGCACACACTGGCAAACACACAGCATCATGTCTACAGCAACAAAACTTCGCCTGTAAGCATCATTGCTGCTACGTTTAAGTATTGTTTTAACACAGTAGGTTAGTAGGCTTCTTGTAGAACAGAAGGGAACAAAGACACTGACAGCAGCTGAGATGAAATGAAGGTCCAACTGCCTACTGTACTCTATACATATCTACAGACATAGTATCTATCCATACTACAAATACGTGAATGTATGACGTCAGTAAGAAAGATCTTAACTTTTATCCTTACCTACTAAAGAAGAACAAATTATGGTACTAATTAAACTAGTTAGTGGTAGTGCCCAAGATATTTGTCTAACACAATCTTGAGTACTAATTGCTGCTCTAAGCAACATGCCCAATTTTCAAGCTACATTAAATCAAATGTGTAGTCATCTACTTGGTTGGGAGTATGTTCACTGAAGCACAGACCTTTCCTGAAGTACCACGGGCACAGTATGTGATCATAGGATGTACAAGCAAACCTTATGCGATTCTCATAGTCCTGTGACATGAGCAAACTTACAGACAGCAGGCAAAACACATATGGTATAGTCTGACAACATGATAAAGAGGTTCCTGGGCACAGGCCAAGGGATGATCACATGGTTCTGGAAAACAGAGTGGCAGAGCAGGAAGTAGATTGCTACCTGGCCACAGCCACGAGGGCATAGGTTGGGCATCTCTGTCCAAACACAGGACTAATGATACGAGTGGCACACTAAGTACAGTGAGTGCTAACTATCTGAAGCTGCATCTAGACAAAAATGAAATACATTTTAAAAGTTTGGAAATAGTAAAGTTCTTGTATAAACAATACTGCAATTTTCTACTGCTTGATGTTCACCATTTTCTTTAGTCAGGTCTGTAGCCTGACTAGCTGGAGACCTGACCAACTGGCTGGCTGAAGAGAGGCTGGTCACAGCCTGATCCAGCCAGGCTTCCAGCTGCTGCATTACAGAACAAATTGGCTCAGCTTTTTATGATTTACATGTTGTCAGAAGACATGGGCCATTTCTTTCAGATATGGTCCTTAGCAATTTCCTTCCATATCTCTTGTAGTGCACAGTTTGATGCTGTTGTATTTAATCAGCTCAGTACCACAAACCTTGAATTCTCTGCGGAACAGCAGACAGGACAAAGCACTGCTGCTGTCAGGACAGTACCTCACCATCAATATGAGGTTTTCTGCTGCCCCAGCAGATTGCCCTGGTACCTGTACCACATCTGAACTGAGATTAGAAGAAAACTGCAGAGGTGAATTTTCTGTGAAATTTCATTGTTGAGGAATTCTTCACTGATTTTAAGCATTGGTCAAGAAAACCTTGTTCTACTTACATCTACTCAGTCTGGACAAGTTTATTTCTTCTTCCAGAGGTATGTGGAAGAATAGTTCTAAAACCATACACAGGTTGGAAATTCGGTTACCCTATATTCTGATTCAGCTCTAGTCTCTCTCATTGTTTTATGTAATTGATATATTTTCTCGTCCATGTTATGTAAGAAATTTTTTCCCCCAAATCGTACATGCTTTATCCAGAAAAGTAAAAGTATGATTATAAAGAACATGGTAGTTATCTCATTGTTCCATCTATTAAGCTTCATAGTGCTCAGTTAAACTTGAGGCCAAAGTAAGTTTCTACAACAACAGTGAATAAACGGGAAACCCAGGAGAAGTCAAGAGCTGTTATTTCTAGCCCTTTGCTTTTATTTTCAGAGTATGTTCATTCTCTATACAATGTTTAAAAATTTTACGGTGTATATTCCATCACTCAGGACCGGCTGCTGAAGCTGCTCCATATACACACAGTCTGATCAAAATCCTACTAAAGCCAGTGAAGATTCTCAGTGAATTCAGTGGCAAAAATTCAGGTATAAATATGCAACTGAGAGCACATGGAAAAAAATTATGGAACATTTTCTCTGACCTCACTATGACTATTACTCTCCCCAGTCATCAAGAACCTAAGGCTAGACAGGCTAAAAAATGGTGTCAAACCCATGTTTTGAAACTTCAAGGCAAGAAGTGTCTTTTAAAAGTCTTAATTTAAGATGAAACAAGGTTACAGAACTTTATGAAGTACCAGACTTTCCCATTTTTGAAATCTAGGCATTAATGATTTTGACAACTAATTTAATCAAGTCTCAAAGGCTTCTCAACTGAACCATTGCTCCCCTGGATGTCAAAACTTCTGTATATAATCACAGTTGGCACAAAATCAGTTACTTTTGTGGTAAAGCAAAACATTAATTATATTTTTATCTCCGCTCTTAATGAAATAAATACCCATTCATACAAATACCCACAAACACATTTTCTGTCTTTGTCACACACTGTGACCTGCTATCAAGGCAGCTCAACTAACCACTCCTGCAACAAGACAGGTCAAGTTGGAATAAGGAAGACAAAGTCAAATAATAATAGGTAATGCTGGTTCAGTAAAGTACTGGCCTTTACAGCTTATTGGAAGGTGAATGAATAAAGAAAAATGATAAAAGTACAAAATCATAGTAAGACTGCACAAAATACTCTGAAATGAATACACAAGATCTAGCACAGACTCAGAGATTTATTTTCCACCCACTACATTCATCCTTTAGATATATTAATCACTTAATGCAATTATTTTGTAAGAGTGGGAAATATAAGCACATTCTTTGCAAAGGACACATCAAAAAACATTATGGATGTTCATATGAGTAAGATTATCTGAATATTCAACAAAGTTATCTGCTCTCAAAACTCACTAGCAAATTTAAAAATAATTGCACTTCTAGGATTTGATCTTGAGAGCTACTGAATGCTTCCAATGACATACTGAGCATCTTTGACAGTTTGACCTTACAGCACACAGTGCCTGTAGAAACTGTCAAGTAAACTACTCATTAAAACAACAGTATAATGCTCTCTGAATATTTCTCTATTTAAATTCTGTATATAGTGTACAGGGAAATCCTACGGTCTACTAGTTGATATTAGAAACAGTAGCATCTTTTATGTGATGTTTCATTTGTTTCCTCAAAACCAATAGATTTTGAATTTAATTAGTATACAATGCAGTGTTAAGATTAATTACTATTCACTACTGTGAAATCATGTTCATTATAGGATTGAGAAGTTAGGCCAGGAACATGAACATTGGGAAAGGTATCTCCTCTCTTCTGAGAAAAAGATAAAGAAAAATTATTCTAAAGATTTGTTCTAGAGAGAATGGTCTATTATGAATCAAATCAGTAAATTAATTGAGGTCCATTCTTAAATTTGTCCACTTCTACTTTTATTAGAGTTCAATTTGCAAGCACTTGGAGACAAAAAAAATCTATGCCCCATTGTTCATTTTCAGTAGAATGTAATCTGTGAAGTCTCAGATTAAAAACCAGCGTCATTCTGTTTGGGCAACACCCTTTACCAAACATAACTGTGGTAAATCTGACTTGACAATTCTCAGCTGTTGTGCTTACTGCCATGTGCAGTTCCAGAGATTCACAGACACTACTTATAGGGAGTTATTCTCAACAGTAAATAATTGTTGAACTTTATATAAAGCTTTAGCAAGACTGAGACCTTAACGTTGATCTGATAGATGGTTCCGTTTCTAGATGAGTTCCATTTTTAGGGCTATTTTAGGGCATTTTTTGGATCCTACTGCTAGCAAGTATTATGAGTATCCATACTGCATTTGTCCTATGATGCAAAACCTTAGGATCTGAAGAAAAATAAACACTGAACTGTAAAATGCTCAAGCGAGAAACTCAAAAAAGTAATCCATCACTCTACATCCCAAACTCAGTTAAGCTACAATTAAATTAGTTTACTGATGTCCCACATCTGCAACCCAGTAAAGTTCACGACTGTTACGCTGCACAGCTGTGGTAATGTGGTAGGTTGAGCCTGAGCTGATGGACAGCTCGTTTGACCAGTAGTGCTTTTCGAAATGTCCATATTTAAAAGGCTGGAGAAGACAGGAAGTTTTTCTTTTTGGGATTTTGGCCGTTTCCCACAGGAGTGGGGGGGAAAATGGCTGCTGAGGTTTTTACTCCTCAGAGCGCCCTCGAGCCCCCCTCCCCCTTCCCCGGTGTTGGGGGCACGGCCCCGGGATGCCAGCGGGAGAATCTCCTCAGAGCTTGGCAGCTGAGAAACAACTATATTCGCTGCAAGTAGGTGCAACATCCAGCAGAGGCTTCTGAGGACTGTCCCCCCTCCACGTGGCCGCAGAGATGCTAGCAGAGACAGATGGGGCTAAGAGACTAACATCAAGAAGCCACCAGCACAAAATGAATGGGGTTTTCTCCATCATAAAGCCTGAACGATGGACTATTCTTCATCATGGCGTTTTCAAGGTCAGAAAGAAAGAAAGAGAAAGGGAAGCCGGGAAATGGCGGACGGGGAAGAAAGAGGGGCGTGGTCACGCTTGCAGCGCGAAAGCTTAAAACTGCCTTCTGCAAACCGTGGTAAAATCTGTAATACTCCAAACTGTTTTTCTCTTTAATCCATTTAAAAGACATGGGGGGGTGATGAAGAATTTTGAATGCAGCCTATGTGCAAAGGGGACCACGCCAGGTGCCCAGACGTGTGGGAAGCTGTAATGTGTGGAGCTGTAAGAAACTTTTAAGATTTTCTGTGGAGAAGCGAGTTGCTGTTTCAGGCTAGAAGCTGTTCACCCTTAAAAAAAAGTCTACCCCATGTTGTGGCCCATGTGATTCTCCATCCACGGGAGAGAGTTTTTCTTTTTTCCCGGTGGCAGCTTTAATCCCGGGCGGGGGCTGTCAGACTGGGACTGATACGGTTTTGGGAGACCACGGATTGCAAAGGAAACCTCTTTTCTCCTTAACTAGCGGAGAGAGACTTAACATTGCGGATACTGACTAAGAATTATGAAATGCTATCCTTTGTGCTGGTTTGGGGAAGAAGAAAGGAGGAGGGGGGTGTGAGAGTAAAAAGAGGGATTTTGCTTTGATTTCTTATTATTTTCTTTTCTCTTTTAATTCTGTTAATAAACTTTTCATTTTCTTTAAGTTTTGAGCCTGTTTTGCATTCCTCCAAATCTCTTATCTCACAAAAGATAAAGAGGTGAACTGAAACCACTACACAAATTGGTGTTTCTGCCCGGTTTCGAACTGAAACCCCTACAGGTTTAAAGCCTCTCTTTGCATACAGAGCTCACTGGCAGCAGAGCAAAAACTATTTTTGTGTTTTTAACATACAGACCAATTAGAAGTATGAAAGTCTCCATGTTCTGAGTGAAATACACAGCTTCCATTAACTTTATTGAAAGTCTTACAAAATATAATTTAGATTCATTTTTAAACAGAGATACTGTAATTACAATGACTTTGCTTCCAATTCATTTGACTTAAGAGTGCCTGATCTCTTAAAGGTGAAAATACTAACACAAAAGAACCATTACAAAAAGATTTTATTGTGGAATAAATTAGTAAAATTAAAATATATTTGAGCCTTTGGTTCTACTGTGATGTATGGAATTAAGAGGAAAAAAATACACTAAACCCAAATGGAAACATGCTTTATTTCAGTGAATGAAACACACCAAACCAAGAGACCTACCACTACTTATTGCTAGAGGAAGGGCCTCTGCTCAGTAGGAGTGCACAGTGACAAACATGACAGCTCAAACCACGGTTCTACTGAAAACAATGCCAAAGCACCTATGATTTCAACTTGCCAAGACTACACTCCAGGTATGCCCAGCAGTACCTGTTCATGGGACTGAAATTCAAGAAAATCTCTTTCCTTTGGTTTCTGACTCATCAAGAGGAATCACACCCTATGCCAGTTACAGACAAGTTAATACTGGAGATAGTACTCTTGTCACCAAGAAGTGGTAAAAAGTAGTTCTCTAAAGTGATTTTGCAAAAGGCCCTAGTTCTTTTGTTCTTTAGTGTGCATAAAGCTAGATTGAAACATTTTTTTCACATTTACTCTTAGCACATGGTCTGTTGTTTGGTTTGGTTTGGTTTGGTTTGGTTTGGTTTGGTTTGGTTTGGTTTGGTTTGGTTTGGTAAACAGACTCATATGAGACAGACACTATTTCTAATTACTTTTCATCTGAGGTCTATAAGCAAGGTTAGAGACTCAAAGGCAGAAAGATCACAGACTAAAAATCAATACTGAGGACAGGAAATGACCTTTAGACAGGTGAATTATAAATAACTTGTGTCTGGAAAAAAATTCTACTTTGGACAAAAAAAATTACCTTGTTAAAACATGACTAACCAAACCTTCATCCCAGTTGCGACAACTTGCATTTCAATTCTCCTTGACAGATTATGCTTAAATATACAGGCACCACAAACAAGGAGTGCTTATTAGCAATGATATATTGATACTCCATTGCCCTAACGTGTGAGCAATACCCAAGGCTACTACAATTATTAGCCATGATGTTGATGTAGTGCTACTCAGCTTTGTATTTCTTCTATGTAGCTAAGCACAGCCCCTACTGATCCTCAGAGCAAGGATAAGGATGTTCCTCAGCATCTCTACTCTTCTGGTGGGAAGGCTGGAGGATTTCCCTTTCCCTCCCTGCAGAAGAAAACTCTCTCCCCTATCTCAAGTAAGGACCTAAGGCAGAGCAGAGCAACACTGAGAGAAGTTCTAAAGGTCTGTGAGTCATGGCAAGGGCAAAAGACTGCAGAGACTGTGTTTCCAAAAGTAGAAAATCTTGTTGTGATGCAGCTTTTCTAAGAAGATAAAAACCCTGCAGTCTCAAAAACGCCCGGGGGTGCTTTGCCCAAGATATCCAACAGTACCACCCCTTACAGGTGATGCTGCAAAAATTCTCGAGTATCAGGACAGTGCGTCACATGGTCTGACTCCTCAATGGTGAATGTACCAAGGCTGTTCTTATTTTTCCAACCAAAATCCTCTACTCTTAGAAGGGGACTCTATTTTCCAGATCATGTGATTCCTTTTCTCTCTGATGCTTTAGCAGCAACAGTGATAAACTAAAACCAGAGACAATCAGGAATACATTCTATCTAAATGGGAACATGCACATTCAACTAAAGTAGTGGCAGCACAAGAAGCTGTGTCTGTAGAAAAAAAGTGACAGATATGGAAGCAGTTGGGAGAACTGTTAGATTAAATCAGAATACACTCATTCAATTTTGAAGTTAAAGGTCCCTAGAAAGTGCAGATTTCAAAACACGCTGAACGTGACTAAGTTTCCACTGAAAGATGACAAAACAAGCTGTATACACTACAAAATTAGTTCCAGAATGTTTAAGTTCCAATGTCTCACATGAGTAGTTCCATACTCTTTTAACGATAAATTACTATTACAAATGTATATTTAATGTCCTACTGTTAATTTCTGGCCCTTTAAACTGCACAGACCGCTACTGTGAAACAGAAGCATTTGTTAAGAGGGGATAAGTGTATTTGATAAATTATAGGGATTAACATGATCTTAAATTAGTAAAAGAATTTAGCTTTTTAGTATTTATTTTCTTGATGCTGCTCAGTTTTTGACAGTGGAAGATATGACAGTTATACTTCAAACAGAGGATCATCTCAGGGTGGGAAAGGCATCTTTTTGTTCTTTTTGGTATTTAAAGAACTACATTTTCAGTCCTTGTCAGACCCATGATTCCAGTCTCGCATTCCCTCTCGCTTCTGGGATAGCACCACCCAGTGGCTGCGACACGAATGGGAGACCGCTGCTTGGCAAAACCCACCTACGCTGCACATTCCAGAGATATTTGCAAGCAGATGTGAGAATGTGCTGTCACTCATCTTCAAACAAAACACCACACATACTGGCAGAAGGCCCATTTCAAGTCAGGCTTACCTGGAAAGATGTAATATGGCTCTCATGTAAATGATTAACTTTTGCATCTGCCAGTAATTGACCAAAAGCTGAAGGAAACTATACTAACATCATGGATCTTAATCTGTATTTTTTCTGATCTGCTTTAGGAATGAAGTACATGTTGAGTGGGGGGAAGAAGGCTAAGAGGCAGGGACAGAGTACAATGAGACACATACACACTCACTATTCTTTTGTTTACAAAGGCATCTTTGTAGAAAGTTAAGAGAATAACATTATCTTTCTTCACTGAGCAGAGATGAAGCAGCATTGCCAGCAACGCCTTCTGTTCTCAGCCAAACCTTTCATTTATCTTGGAAGCTGCCAAAACTAAACCTGGCAACAATCTGATTTTAGAACACAGAGGCCCCAACACAGGATGTGACTGCCAATTATATCAGACAGCTGGAAAAAAAGAGCAAAATCACAAAGGCTTTTCAAAAATGAAAATGACATAAGGGCTTTAAGCTATTCTTATAACACCATGCACAGATGCATATGCACAATAATTTTGTTTAGCAGGATGTCCTGTACCAACTTGACAAATACAGACAACACTTAACTTGCTGTGTATTCTTCAAAGAAAGGTAAATGGAGGGAGAAAGCATTCAATTAATGTAAATATGAAACAAGGAAGGAATGTAGGAGACCTAAAAAAGTAGGTAAAATACACCAGCACGGTAACTATACATTAACTGCAATGAGAAGTACTTCTTACTGAACCTTCTATGCATCTTAAGCAAAATACTCAGCTTAAGTGCTGCTGCTACTGAAAATATCTCTATAAGGCCAGAAAAAGACAAGTCTGCAAGAAGGCATCAGCCTTCTGATTTAAACATAGCAATAAAATAAAAAGCATAATATTTACAATAATTTGGACTGATAAATGGGACAAAGCACCTAATCAGTTTCATTCTGACAACAGCTCCAAGGTATAAAATGGCTTGTAAAGAGGGTGTGGAGGCACATTTGACCATGTGTGAGCCTTCTTTCTTGCTTTGCTTGATCAGAATCTCTTTTATCAATTTAACACAGACTCAAATGTAGAGTAGTAGTAGACAGAAAGATTCGTTCCCCACTTGGGCACAAATCAATCCTCTATCATAAACTATATCCCCTCCATCTAAACTCATTATAGCTGAATGGAGAAGCAGATTTCTCATTGGATCTTCACCTCTCAGGGACCTCTAAAAGTGTAATTTGAAGGGGGGTAGTTGAAAGCCTTCCAATTACATGAAAAATTACACTGTAACAGGAATCTATGTAGCATATAAACACATATTATGATATGATTTTACATGTGCAAAAAAAGCTCCAATATAATTTTTTCTTTAGATGTTCTTTTTTGACACAGAAATACCAAGAGAGGTTAAATGCATCACCAGATGCTACAACTGCATTACTGACAGTCCAGAAATTCAAGGCAGAGAGCTGCTGCACAGGCACAGAATTGCATCTACAGACCCCATACAATAAGCCTACACAGTGCTATCTAATGCTTCTACCAGGTATTCCCACCCAAACGTACAAGCTCATCTGCATATGTCAGCTCACAATAATTTTGCAATCTAGTACAATCCATTGTATTTCAATTTAGTGTTACATATTTTTCTTACCCATTATAAAAAAGATGCTTTAAGAGTGTAGAAGGTATTGAGAGAAGTATTCATCTGCTGGCTTGTTTGCATGGATACTATAGAACTACCATTTGCATATGGTACTGGCATTCTGGCATCTATCCATGGAGTAAGCAAACTTCATCTTGCTGTTTTATTTAGCTACAGATCTGGCACTTTCATGTAAGTCAAAGTCAACCAGCTTCAAATTAACGGAATTAGTTCTAGCCTATTAGTACATGGCTTTTATAATTTATAAGAAACTGTATTACATCAGTGCTTCTAAATAGATGGATATTACCTGCAAAACACCTTGATCTACATCACATGATTTATGAACTGTAAGACATGGTACACAAGAACCTTGGTCAGCTGAGTACTGATCTTAGCAAAGGACTGAGAACTAGAAACTCCAGTATTTTCATCCTGCTCTGAGAACGAGCTCTTGCCCTACACATCTGATAGTCTCCCTTTCTCTGGAGTCAGGGAAGAATCTTGCTGCACAAGATTCATGAAAGGAAATGAAATCTTGAAATCAGAGAATAGACTGTAACAAACATTCTGGAAAGGAGATATGATAAAATTGAATGCAATTGAAAAAGAAAAGAAAAATTGGAAATGGAGTCAATACAACGAAATGGATTGGGATGAAATGAGGTGCAGTGAAAAGGACAAAAACTTGCCAAAATTATACTTATTGAAATCCTGAAATCAGGGAACAAAGTGAAACAAAGAGACAGGAGAATAAATAGATGAAATGAAATGCTAAAAAAAAGGAGAAAATTCTGAAGCGAAGTGAAAACAATAAAATGGCATGGGATGACATGAAGTGCAGGGAAATGGACCAAACCTTGCCAAACTGAACCTCATTGAAATCGCAAGATTTCATTTCCTTTCATGAAATTAAATTCTTCATTTCATGAGAGGAAATGAAATCTTGAAATCAGAGAACAAAGTATAACAAACACTCTGGAAAGGAGATATGATAAAATCACTGAAAAAAAATTGTCCAGAATCAAGTAAGAGTTTGAGAGGAACAGGTAGCTGAAGAAGTTACAATGTTAGCAAAGCTGTGCAGAAAATACCTGTTTTTGTTAATGGGCTAGAGAACAGCTGCTGAAGAAGTTTGTTCTCTGAAGTTCGCAACACCACCACTACGTCAGCAGGAAGAGTGTCTCTGTTCTTCTCAAGGAATGCAGAGGCATCATATAATACCTGGTGTGGGAAAGCAGAATCAGAAATTTTGATGAAATGGATTACCCAAAACCTACTATGTTCTTTAAAATGTGAACAGGATGACCAAGCAGAACAGCTAGGATCTACAAGCAAATGAATTATCTGCAAAAGACTTAAAAGTGAACTACACAGTGTGTGCAGAATGTAAATTGGCTATACAGAATACCTATATTCATAGAATGCCATTGCATATCCAACTGGGTTAAATGGCTTAAATCCTGTTGTGCTATGCTTTGTCATGTCAAACTATTCTATGCATGATGCAACATAACAGAGATATTTCATTAAAGCTTAAGTTAATTATTTGTGATGTAAGAAATGGTTCTCAAGTGGTCACTTTCTATTGGTTGTCTGCATCAAACCTGTGATCTGTAAGTAGATCTGGTGAAGGAACAGGAGTAAGTTGGACATACTGTAGGTATATTGAAACAGCTTCTCATGGCACTGAAAATCATATTAGGAAAACAAAACATTCCTCTATTTCAATTATTTTGTTTTCATTAGAAATTAATGCCTGGATATTTGTATTAATATAAGAATCAGTTAATTTTGCCTTTTGTTTAATTGCAATAATTTTCTAGAGTTGTTTTATTATCACTAGCAATATTCCTCTCTAGCCCACTTTCCCTGGAGTCCATTAATTTACACAGAAACTGAATGTTCTCCTGCAATAGAGAACTGGACAGTAGTGTTTTTATTATTTCGCCATGTGGGTACAAAGAACTAACAAAACCTGTGAGCATTTTAATAATTATTCTTAACAAGACAGAAAGCCTGACAGAATTTACTAGAATATATCTTAAAATTTTGGAGTCTTACAATGATCCAGAGATGAGACTTCATTGATAACTATATAAAACATGGCTATTTTGATTTCATCTATGAACAAATATTTGGGCCTGAAATTGCAAGCAAAGCTCATGCGATGGTGAAAACCGGACTGTTACTCCCCATATAAAATATGTAAATGTGAACCTCTGAGAACAAAAGAAGTTAGGTGTTACAAAGTACAACAAAACATCTCTACTAGCAAGTCCCAATCTTTCCAGTGCACTCTATAGGATTTTAAGTTCTGTTACAGATACTGGTTTACATTGCTTTTTATGCATATACTCTACAGACACTCTCACACAGAACTACTGTGGTACTCACGTGCTGTTACCAAGCACGTAGCCTGCTCTGGCTCCAGAGAGCTGCTCCTCTGGAATGACTGTAGTACTGGCATTTCTGAAGCAGCTTCTTGCAGGAAAAAGATGCGTACTGTCTACACAATTTGTGTAAGAGCCCTAAGGATAGGCTCCAAAATGGACTGCTACACATGAAAACTTCATTGTAGAGTGTATGTTTGCATAAACTTTATCATTTTTCTATTAAAATGAGGAAAACACCCATAAAGCAGAAACTCTGGCTAAAAGCAAATAATGACCATACCACTATTATTTGAACTAAATAAAAATCACACGACCTTACCTTTCCAGCATAGTGCTGAATACCAAATGACAGTTCCACTCCTTTTGGTCTCCAAAAGTATTTGCATCGTAAGTTATCTTCAAATTTATCTAGACATTGAGAAAAGACGTTGATTTAAGTGACAGAGTGATTAACTATAATCTTCATCCTAATTAGTTTGCTAAATTGTTGCTCAAGAAGTCAGAACCACTACAAACACATATTATTAGATTGCTCAGAAATACCAAGCTGTCACATCTGAATGGAACAGTTCATTTTAACCTAGCACAGTAAGACTCTCTTTCAAACACCACTGTTTGTGGATGCCTTTGTGCATGGAAAAATATTAAGTAAGAAGACCCAATGAGAAGATGTGACGATTTCTCATATTTTCCAATTAATTTACTTATGTATATGCAGGGTTTGGGGTGAGTTTGTATACATTCAAAACTGTGCATATATCACACTCACTTAAATGCCTATTATTTGTATTTTCTCTACCTTCCTTTCTGCATTCATTTAGCTTTGTGCATCATGCTTTAAGGATATGTTAATGTGTTCAGTCTGGAACTGTCTCTCATGTACCTTTGGACTTCTACAGAAAAAAAGAAGCTTCTCTATAAAATCTCTTCTAAGGAGATTTTGTTTCCTGTGATTTCCCTTAAAGAGCAGACAAAAAACCAAACACCAGTTTCTAATAAAAATGTCTTCTATGCCCTGTGGTATTTTGTAGGCTCTTTAATATTTTGTAATGAAATTAGTGCTGTCTGTCCAACACTGAGGGCCCAGGTAGCAATTCCTGCCTGCTGAGCCAAGGAAACACTCCTGGAAGGGAGCAGGATCCAAAGGAGCCCATGTTAATAAGAATTAGTGTTTATACTGTGAAACTTGTTATTATACTAATTTACCCGAACAAGCAACTAGAGACCTGAGACCAGAATCAATTGATAATATTTTCTATCATGCTGTGTACGCCAGAAAATATTATCAAAATGTTTTTTCTAGTGCTAGAATCCATTAATATTTTGTGTTAGGTTTTTCTTTCTATTACCACTTAACTGAGCTTGTATTTAAAGTGAAAATAACTAAGTTTGGAATTTCTGGGGGCTGGGACAGAGTGGTGGAATTAATGACTGTCTGGCACACCTGGACAGGGCAAAATATCCCACTTTGCTGTCTACTTGAGGGATCTTGCTGTGCTGTGTACAGATCAGCAGTAAGGCCGATCAGCACCGGATCAGGGAAGTGCCTCTGGAAGTAGAAGTTCAATACTCAGTATTAACTGATTTATACAACCCACAGGGAGGCCGACAACTTCAGTACACAAATGAGGAGTGTTGGAGGTTAATTTTTTTTTTCTTTTAAACTTTCTCTCAGGGAATTTTGTCCCATCTGTCATCGGGGAGATGATAACGACCGGTAATTTTCCATTCCAAAGGAGGTTCCTGCCTTCCTTGGCAGACACCTGTCTTTCAAACCAAGACAAGGAGTGGAATGAAACCACAGCACTCATTCTATCTGTGACCAGAATTCCAGTTTCAGCTCAGCCTAGCAATAGTGAAAAATCTTGTATGTGTACTGTGCAATTTAACTAGAAACTGTTATTTTTCTCTACCAGTTTGAGTCTCTGCAGCACATTCCACTGAAGGAAATTAAACTCTGTTTCATATCACAGGGAAAAATGCAGCTCTGGTAAATAAACTCAAGACAACAGTTTTAAACTTGGCATGTGCTGCGTATTTTAAGGTTGGCACCAAGATTCGTTAAAATGTATGTAAAATATGCATGAAGACAGGGAAATATTCAGCCAGATGGCACACCAGAAATAACACACACTTCCTATTTATGACAAGGTAATCTGGAGTGAAGCAGTATTTTCTGATTGGATAAACATGGGCCTAGGAACCTGGGAGATCTAAATTTTACCTTCAACACTAATGCTACCCACAGGGTGGTCCTAGATACAAGATTCTACTATGTCTCAGCCTTCCCTTCAGTAAATGGGGATAAATACTGCCTGATGTACTCCACATACATGGACAAGACACAGGATATTTCCTTGTAACGTTGGAAAAACAATAAGCCCTTGTCATCTGATACTTAAGACAACTTGTCCAATTTGAAAAGGATAGAAAACATGTAAGCAGAGAAAAATGATGAAGCACAATGAAAAATATACTTAGAATGTCAAATGAAATGACACAACCTCAGGACAACTAGGCTAGGAAAACTTGAATAAAGATGACATTGCACCCTCTTACAATACATTCGTCGTTTCCCAGACCTTCCCAGAGTTTTGCATACACATACCAATTAAAGTTAGGTCTGTCGCCTGAGGAAATCGACTTTCTTCATCTAGCAGAGACAGGAGACCCATGGGTTTCTGAAGGAACATATCCAGAAGTGGACGGTTGTCCTCATACTCCACTGTAGTAGCATCAATTCCCTCACTCTGATATTCCATCTACAAAAGTCACCAGCACAGTTTTACTATTGAACCAGTAAAAGCAACATCATCATTAGGGCATTTATGATGCACAGCAATGCTCTATAGGCCTCGACAACATTATTTACAAAACTTCAACAGAAAGATGTCATTATCTCACATTTAAATCACACACCCATTTTATAAAGTACTCCTGAATATGATTATGATGTAGGACGGCTGATTCAGCTAGATCTCAACAGAGCTGAATTTACCTGCTCCAGGGCAAAGATATGTTGATTAAAATAAAACTGGATCTGTTCATTAGCAATATTTATGCACAGCTGTTCAAAAGAATTTCTTGCGAAGTTCTCAAATCCAAATATGTCTAGTATCCCAACATTCATCCCACTTTCAGCATTGCTGCATGTGAAAATACAAACAAAATTCATTATGGGCAACACCAAGTTAAAATAAAAATAAACATGGAAACTAAGATTACATAACTGATCCCTTCTGCTGCAAAAACAAAGGAGGAAAAGTATGTCTGAACCTAAGACAACTTATGCATTTATTCAGCATTGTTAAGACTTTTGTTTTCCACTTGCTTCTTACAAATTTCCATGCAGAAAGCAGGAAAATCATAGGTACAAAGTAACAGACACGGAAACAAAGGCTTTCAGTAGGCAGATCCCAAATAAAATCTACTGTCTGCTCCTCCAGGCAGACAAAAGGTGTCAAGGTTCAATGGTATGTTTTTGCTACACTCATTCAGAAGGGTAACTACCAAGTCTGCAGCTGCTACAAGCTGGACTGCTAAAACTCCATGGGCTAACTCAAGTACACTCATACCACAGTCACTACCAGAACTGCATGAAATGGATGAGAATATGTCTATATGACACAGTGAAGTAGCAAGCAGAGATCTCAGATCAGAGGCGTTTTCACAGCACCTGCGAGGTTCTCTTGTTTCTAAAATCTCTACAGCTTCTTCAAAAGATCATACCAGCCAGATCAGTGCCTGGCAATGAAATCATAAGGATGCACAGCATAATGTTTCTGTAATTACATTAAAAAAAAAATCCCATCTCAAGTAGCAGCACAATAATAATAATCTGAAATCTGCATTTATTACTTGCTTACAAAAGCAGGGGGACTGTAAAGACTGTGAATACATACTGAAGTTTTTCAGTGTACTTCAATTATTTATCAGCCTTTTGTATGATTTCATGTTCACTACATAGGAAGCATCTTTTAAAAAAATTGTACAGCACTTCAACCACCAAATTTCCATGGACTTCAGTAGCTAAATTCTATTCAGCTCTTTGAAAATGATGGGGTTAATGTCCTGGAAACAGGATTCAGTATCACAGCATGAAAGCCATTTTGAAGCCTTAGCCACAATAAACACGGTACTCTTTCTGCAAAATCAAAAATATACAAATGGATGAACCCATCAGACACATGCACAGTAAGTACACACGATTCAGTGATGTGTAACTTGCCATATATTTTTATCTGGCTGCAGCAGCGTATTAATACGATTTACAATCCAGCTGAAGAGCCGGCCATAAAGTGCTTTAGACATGGCATCCCGCACGTCCGCTGCCTTGTCCACGGTGTTTGTTCGGATTATAGTCTCCCCCCTTGTTACAACACAGTGGGAGGTTAGGGCCTCTTGAAGTTCTTCTGACCCAATGCTTAGTAATGCAGCAGCTAAAAGACAGTGGAAAAAGGCACACAACTGTGATTATGCAGTGGGAATCACCAGCATTGACCAATTGCTACCCGAGCTAGAGACTACCACAAATAGACTCAAATTCCATTTACAGAGCTGACAATGTTAAAAAGTATATACCATTATCTAAGGCCTCTGGGTTAGGAACCTCACTTTTATCTGTTTGGTGTTGTGAAGAAATAGCAGCAAACTCAATATTTCCAGTATTTAAGATTCCAGTCAGTATTCTGTACACTGAGTACACTTCCTGTAAAAGATGACAAGCAGCACTTTTAAGGAATTCAGTTAGATACACACATCATATTTAGGTTATGAAAGAAAATCATGGGCACTGGAATGGCTATTAAAGCTTGTAGCTTTCTCTGAGACCAAGTTCTACAAGTTCAAGTAAGCTTCTATTTACACAAGAAATAGTGCAACAGAATTGCCTGAGTACTAACTGAGACCTCAGGCTGGTCTTGCCTTTTGAGTGTGTGGTTAGGCTTTCACAGTTCACTTGTGTCATAACAGAGATTTTGTGGCTCACAAAATTTTGTACATCCACAAAACAAAGGGTAGCACTGGAGGTGGTTTTCATAAAGAAGGTCAATAATAGTTTAGCCACTGAATCTCTTACCTCATCAGTAAATCCTATAATTCTAAAACAATGCTGAATCGCTTCAAATTGTCTTCCATAGGAATCTTTAGTAACAATATCATGCATTACTCTTCCAGTTTCATTATCAATATATCTAAACAGAGAGGGAGAAAGAAAGGATCACACTACCACATATGTCAATACAAGCTCCAGTGACTTAAATGCAAATACCTCAGTAACTGGAAAGAACATTTATCTCAATAACTTCCAATTATATAGCTTATGCTAATTAATAAGATTTTTTTTTTCTGTTGCATTAACATCTGCTTGTTCTTTGTTAATGTCTATTAATGTTACCAACATTTCACACACATCCCTTCACCCAGCACAGATTAGATGCACCCAAAGTACAAACACCAATTAAAAACCTCCAGTGCATATTCTGGGCTCTTCCTGAACCTGAAGCATTATGGTAAGAAATCATAAGGTGGGTTGTCTCCATTTGGAAGTATGACAAAATATATATATAATGAGCTAGGTTCTTCCTCCTCCTCTTTTAATAGTTCACCTTCTCAAACAAATACAAATAATGTAATGCCTTAGCGTCCATTTTTTTCTCACCTTGGGAGGATTAAAAAAGATCCTTAAGGGATGGAGAAGGATTAAGAGAGATTTTAAGGCATCATACTGAAAGCAAGTGCTGATCAATAGCTAATTACAATGAGCAGTTAAAACAAGTGAGCGATAGTTACCTAGGAGGCTTTTTATCAGGAAGTCTATATTCAGAAAGTTTCTTCTGATGATAAAGGCCAGCATAAATATAATAAAATATATGGAAATTTTTTTCTCCCCTGGAAAAAAAAAAGTATCCTTTTAAAGCACCTGTGTTTATTCTTGTGGCATCTTATACAATGAATGTAAAAGTAGTTCTTATTATGAGCTCACTGAAGCAAGGTAGCAAATCTCCCACTTGTTTTAATAGTGTAGGATCAGCAGCTCTGAAACACAGAAAACCCAGTGAACACAACATTTCTACAAAGAATGAAGTGGCTCTGGCTTCTACTCCAAAAGAACCTGACTTGTTGTCATAGCACTGTACAAAGGATTATTTTTTTAGCAGAAGACAGAAAAGTACCTAAACCGCACAATTTTTGCCAGTTAATTCAAACACTATATAAATGCCATAGGACAGACAATTAATATACCTACACAGCCTGTTTTATGACCCTTGATTTTTCAAGTAGATATTCAGAAATCTTTGCCCCCATTACAGCTCCTGTAGGTGTAAACATCATTTCCAGATATTTTCCAAAGCGACTTGAATTGTCATTGATGGCAGTGCAGGCATTTCCAAATGCTTCAACCAGAGGATTCACCTGAAGAATTTTCTCACGCAAAGCACGGTTATTGGCCTTGACAGAAGAGACACAGATCAGAAAGATAATTAAAAGAATACAATGCTTACCCACAACCCAGTTCTTGCTTCAGAAGCAAAGAATCCCTTTCTCATGCTTGTATGGAACTAGGTACTGTGCTAACCTTTCTATTTATACAACAAGAGGTCCAACAAACTGATAAGAAAATCTCCCACAGGTAGAAAAATACAGATTCTTCTTTCTCTGCAATTGTTTCACTTCTGACTTGTTTTATAATTAGTTAAGATTACCAAAACCATAGTCGACGAAAGATGTCTACTTAGGGTTAACCTGACATGTTTAATTTTCCCATTATTTTGTGCTAATAGCATTACTTATAACGTTTAAATGTGTAAGAGCTTCTAAGATTAGAGCCACAGCAATATTTGTCATTCTTTACTGTATAAATAAACAATGTTATATGTGATAAACACTGTACATAACTACAGGTACTGAACACTCAGAATCTGGCACCTTCTCTTTAAAAAACTATTGAGTGGCTTGGTGTGAATCATACTCTTGCATCTTAATGCAATACTCTCACATGCAAGATTACTATGTCCCTAAATCAAGTGGGATGTGACAATTCACATGAACAGCTTTAAGTATTAAAGATTAAATAAAGTGAACACTGGGGTAGGGTTGGGAGGATTTCTTCATAATTTTACATAATTGGCTAGGAAATACCTTTCCCAAGAAGGTCAAATGTTGGACGATCAGATGGGCACTTTCTGTCTTTCCAGCACCACTTTCCCCACTGATGATAATGCACTAAACACACAAAAATATAAGTTCACCACATGGTCGATTTCTGCTATTACCACTCCTACCTGTTATTTCATGTTTAGTACCAGAACTACAGAATACTTTAAGAGTCAACTCCCTTCAGAAAGGAGAGATCAGCAAAGGCTCAGTGTAATAATTTATTCCCTAGATTACTAAAATGCATCTTGCAACGCCTGATCGCAAGGTGCGTGTGTGAAGCAGTGACTGGATTTCAATGGGCTAGAACACAAACAAGTGACTATGTCTGAGCTCATTGCATTGACTTCATATGAATTAATATGAATCACAGGGTACAGCTCTTTTTAACACACTGACCAAAAGTTTCCTCTGAAAAATAATCTTAAATAATAGGTCCTTTGTAGAGAAGCTATTCTGTAGGTGATGCTGATATTCAAGCTAGAACAGCAAACTAGCACCTAAAAATTTCAGAAAAATGTGCATCTGTTCACTGGATGAGTCTGGGAGGACATATCCACCTTCTTCCTGCATCAGCAGTCCTTAACACATGGTATTTTATAGGCTCTTCAAAAGGCTCCCAGACTCAAGAGACTAGCTAGAATGGTCTAAATCACTTTCCTTCTCTCTGCTGTTATACTTCATGGGCAAAATGGAAGTTGAAAGCCAGTCTCACCTGAACACAGAAAAATGCAGATCATAGAAAGTTTGAATTCTAACAGCATTTCTTATTTGCCCTTTTTCCCCAGGTATTCTACAGACCATCAGTATAAATATTATTCTACTTAAGGTACAGCATCAACCAACATAGAATTAAAATGTTAACACTGAGCAGTAGCATAGATTCACATGTTTTTATGCAAACATCTGAAAACTATTTGCATGATACTGTGAATACACAAGATTCTTGGCTGGGAAAAGATACAAGGTCCTAAAATACTTGATGCAATGGCACTTCATATAGAACTGAGCCTTGTGAAAAGGTTTGGAAGATGTAGCAGTTACCTGGTGGTACCTTGTGATGCCTGACAGCAGGTGCAGGGACCAACTCTACATAATGTGTGCAGCTCATTTATTTGCCTCCTGTCAGTTATTTTTGCTCTTGGAAATAGGTAACACATCAGTTACACTACCTAACTTAATTGCTTTTGTGTGACTAGGGAAGTCATGCACAACACTTTACACAGTTAAGGCCCATGAGTCCTTGGAGAACTGGTCAGAACTCGACTGTCGCTTCAGGAGAAATACTAGACTGAAGTAAATTTTCGAGCTTCACAGGAAAAAAAACCAAGAGAATGCTCAATGCTCAGAATAAATACATTTTCAGTCTGGCTATAGTGCTTATCTGGTGCACCTTTATGTGAAAAACCAACATAAAACTGGCCAGGTAATGGAGATAAACAAGCTCCTGTAATACTTCGCAAACAGCAATCAGGAAACTGATTTAGATCTGAATGAAGATTATTTCCTAAAGATGTACAAAATATATAATATTAAAGATGCACAAAGTTAGCCTGATGAGCTGAGGTAATTACCAATCTTCTTCCTCAGATAACAAGCTCTCACATAAGTTACTCTACATGAGTACTTGTTTTCTTTAATGCCTCCATCAAAGAACATGAAAGTCATTAAAGAAGTATTAGCCATCTCTCAGGCCAGTGTACTTTCATATAATCAGTAAAACTCCTGTTTTCTTCATCTTCAATGTCCCTTTTATTTGTCTCCTTTTCTTGGCATTTTCTGATTTCAGCCTTTTTATTATTTTATTCTGTTTTTGTGACTTTAAGAAAACATTTTCTATGAATTATTGTGTGATGTGCAGGGTAAAATCAGGAGGATTTTATAAATAAAAATAATTATCAGCCTTCAACATTCATGTACACACAGCATATCAAATTAGAAAGTATGAAGTTGTAATCTTAAGAATGTAGTAAAATCTTCTACAGCATGTTATTTTATTCTCATTAAAATCATTGCTATATAATTGGATTTATGCCCTTATTACATTTATAATAGACTCATCCTTAATTTATTTTACTAAAAAATTCGTTAATGGTTCCTATTTTTTGTGTGACTTAGCATCTTTTTGCAATAGGAAAGTGGTTCAAACTATGTTAATCTGCTATGGCATTGAGAACCTCCTATTTCACACAAGTGTAAATTATTGAAATACCTAAGTCAAGGCAGGCCCAGAATCAGAGTGTGCAGCAATACTTTGCTGCTGGAGTCAACTGCCAGGACTTCATGGATGTCCAGGAAACTGTATTGGTCAGGTACCTCCATCATCTTATTTGACCTTTCAGTCTCTTTTATATCACTGTGTCCCCTTCAGAACTCCCAAATCTGACGACACTTCTACTCTGGTTTTGCTGATATAGGAATAAAAAGTTTAAAGAAAACACTTCCCAAAATACAACATAACAGAATATTATTCTGCCCCGTAGCACAGTGGCACTATGATTAATATAAAACCTTAACCAAAATGAACAGATTCTTACCTGATCCTTGCTGAATGTAACCATGCTTTGGTAAGCAGCATCTGCAGAGGCAAATATGTGGGGGGGATTTGATGAACGCTTCACACCATGGTAGAGCTTGGAGAACTAAATTTAAAGAAATACACACAATAGTCAAAATATACAACTTAGTTACATAATTAAGAACTGAAAAGAGGACAGTGACTATCATCTGCCTGTTCAACAGAAGGCAGCTGCCTGCTATACCCAACAATTTCCACTGAATCAGCTGGAAGAGGAGTGGTAATTCTTGGCACTGCCCAATTTCCAGAATACAAATGACAACACCTAGAACACACTCTGATGTTTCCTGCACAAGACAAGAGAACTCTACCACAAGGAAGAGAATTTCAAACACAAGCCTTCAGTCAAGGAAATAACCAATTTATACAAAAGAAACTTACAGAAAATCTGAAATCTGGTCCCCTATCTGAAGCCCCAATTTAGGCATCCATGGAGACTAAGTAATTTCTAGCTCCACCTCTCTTCATATTTGTAGGGAATGAAACTGGCCTTTATGTTTACAGCATTTGATTCATTTGTTTCTTTTAAGCCAGAGCTGATGACACAGGACGTGTAATAATCCATAGTCAGAGCAACTCTCCAGCAAGCAAAAACCTCAGCATAAGGAGGTTCATATAACCATCTTCTGTTTCCCAGAAGGAAGCCCTAAATGCTAGACAAGAGGCACAGCTGTGCCAGGGGTAATCTCTGTCCCTCCTGTGGAATTTGTGCCTCCAAAAAGTGAATGAAATCAAATGAAACTGAATTTAACAAACAAAAAAAAACAAAATAAATTTTTAGCCACACGGTTCTGGAAAAAGAAAAGGCTGAGGTTCAGTCTGTGCTCTAAACTTCCAGCATCACTTAAGTATTTTAGCTAGTGGTGTTAGTATAAAATGTAAAGCAACTACCATCCTCAGCTTGGAATCTCTCTTACCTGGGGAGAATAAATGCTGAGATTCTGGAAGGGGTTCAAGGCTATTAAAATGTCTCCAACATAAGTATAAATCTGTAAGTCAGCATAACGTTTTTGCAGCTGATGGATAATTGTATCCTGAGAAGATTACAAAAAGTTTGATAGTTATACAGTATCTTCCCACTTAGGAAGATTTTTGTAAATATACTGAGAACACTACTTAAGAAATACTTATTTAAGTGTTACTAATTATTTTTTAAATGCCAAACCCACAAAATCAAATATTTTCAAAATTCTTTCTAATGCCATAAAACTAAGTTAAATGGCAACTCCTAATAACAAATCAGAATATTTTCTTATATCAGCCTGAGAAGCAAATCTTCTGAAAAGAAAATGGTGGTATACATTATTGCTGCACTTCATAGTACATGTCCACTTAATTTTTTTTATTTGGCCATGAAACAAGGATAATAGTTTTTCAAGGATTAAATTTTAAGTAGTGGTAAAAGACTGTTCAAACAGGACACTAGCACAATATAGTATGATGTCTTTTTCTTGCTGGCATGTAATTTAAGGATTATCAAAACAAAAATTTAGAGATACTCTGCAAATAGGTGACGTAGCGAAATATGAAATTGATAGTTTTACCACTTTTTATCCAGCAGCTGTAGGTAATACAATATCCTATACAAAACAATTATTTTAGAAAAAAACATCACTTAAATCTAGATCTTTACGACAAAACTTCACATTTTAGGAAACTCATGAAAATAATTTAAACTAGCATTACTCATAATTAAGTTTTTCCACATAATAGTATTCACTGCTATTACTTTTATACCACTATAAAGATTAATGAAGTGAGGGCAGCCGATCAGTCATGTGAGAATTCCTTTCCCTTGATGAGACAAAAGATTGCAAGAAGGAACTATTTTCATTCTTCTAAGAGAGGCCTAAAAAGCAGAAACAGGCAAGAATGTGAGCTACAGTTGTCAGAAACTGCTACTCAGACAGTACAGTACCTCATCAAGAACTTCTAGATTTACTAGATCATCATCCAGAGAGAACTGGTCAGCTCTGTCCACATGGTAAGGTCTTCTAGTATGTATTCGTTCATGCCTGGAAGTTGTTAGTAGAGCACCAGTGTTATAAAAGTCTATTAGAGACAGCAAATATTAAGATGCAAAGGGCAGTCATGGGTGAATGTTTTTGTCTTGCAGAAACACAGACATGCTCTCTGAAATGTGTAATTTTGCTTGCAATATCCTTTTATAAAAGCAATAGATCAGACAGTAGGTAGTCCAGTGTACTACCTGTTTTCTCTTTCACAATATATAACCCTACCTATTTAACAATGTTCAGCAAAGATTTAGCTACAGACTTACTACTCCTCACTCACACTCAGGAAACTATAAAAGAATTCCTCTTTTCCCTTCCCTCCTTGCTCTAAGTTAATAAACTACCACTCAGTTTAATTAAATGTTACCCCCATGTGCCCAGCCATTGCACTGTCATCTAAAGAAGTTATAAGAAGCAGTAAGCAGTATAAAATCCTACTGTTACCTTGATGGATGCCAAAGTGCCTCCTCAGATGACCCTAGATGTGGCCCAAAACAACATGTTTGAACCACAGCTGCCATCAGTCTCTAAATTGTATGGATGTTCAGTCAGCTTGTCTCCAGAGATTTAAGCCACACAATAAGCAGCAGAGACAAACTGTCACATAACCCCTTTATAATCAGATTATACTGAAGGAATCTTTGAAAATGCGGTGTATATGCTTTTAAACAACACATCATGTTGAAATGGGAACAGATTAAGAGGCTGTAGCATGTCTTCCACAGAGGATGTGAAATATGAATGCTGTAAGTGCAACTAGGCTTTTCTTTACAACAAACATAATCAAAGCATAGTAGAAGGACACCCACCGAGATACAGTCTGCATCCTGCTGAGTAACATTTAGCATTGATCCTCAATGACAGTCCTTGACAGATTGTTTTTGCATTGGTTGCCATGTAAAAAGTAAGAATCACATGAGCAAGCATCCCAAAACAAGGCTAAATATTATATCAAGCACTAACAGAACAGTACTGTAACTTGGCAGGAAACACTTGTTTAACTGTAATGTTCAAGGTTAACATGAAGATGTAGCGGGTCTTTTTTCTTTAATCATATCTTCATATGCTCTTGGAATCCTTTTTCAAAAATTAACTTTGAGGCACTTGCATTTTCCTCCTTTATGTACACTTCTATATTTCAAGCTAATCGGCTTTCATGCAGTAAAGAAAACGTTTTCATGTCCAAGAGCTATTACATCATCAGAAGAATTATTGCATGGAAAGCCTCTAACAAAGAGGAAGGAGAAGAATGTTAGCCATGAGTACAGCTTCCTTGATAATTGTGAATCACCTTTAAAGATCATATTTTTCTTACGTCTATTTTTATTCATTTTCCTCATTTTCTTTTGGCTGCTCAATGAGTTCTAGAAAACTATTCTGTAATGGTTTATTTGAATTGAAACTAAATAAAACTGTGCAATCTGTTTCATCAGCTAGGAAATAAAACAGTGGGAAGACAGCAGGTTTTGCTGACAGTCCCACTACATTCCCACAGATGGTAGTTTGCTTGATGTTGTACATATGAAGCAATGAAAGAAGGACACAAGAACACAAGTATGAAGCTACGAAAGAAAAATTGTTATAGAGGGTATTATTTCCCCTGGGCAGCATAGTGATCATTTGAATTTCTTCAAAATTCTGTTCAATTAAATCTTCCATTTCCTGGTCTTCGATTAGGTATTGGGTTGTGAGTTCTTTTTGGTTTTTTTTTTTTGAGTCCCTATATGCAAAAACATTACACCGCACTGACAAGCCAGATCCTCAAAGGAGTAAGAATGTGTGATGTACTACTAGGGTTTTTAAGTCTTGTTTCCCTTTCAAACCAGAATTCAACCTCTTATTTTACTGCACAGAAAAATGCTGTTGTAAATAATGTAAATCATTTAGAGATGGGAGCACCACTCTGTCTGCAAATGAAGGAAATATTTTAACAGTTGCTTTACTTCATGAAGATGTAACTAACAAAGCAACAGCTGGACATTATAGCTAACACAACTCATCTGTGAAGCTTTTTCTTCCTGAAGCAAAACATCATAGCCACAATACTGAATTGCAACAAACTGCAAGGAGGGACACATCTACCAGAGGTGCAAGGAGGAGGGGGGAGAAGGCACATTCAAACCTAAGCATGTCTAATTGCAGAATGGCTTTGTAAACTAATCTGTTATCTGATTGTGTATTAAACTCCTGCTGTTTGTTCACCTTAAGTGATAAACCAATCAATTTTTTTTTATTGGAAAGAGTTCCACTTAAGCCTATGTAAATAAATAAGGAAACTGGTTTTAGTTAAATATAAGTAAAACACATATACCTTTGTGCACATATTTTCTGGCACTTAACTCATTTTCCTAAGTACATGATTAAGAAGAGGATATTAGGAGCATAACATCACATTAGCTTCAAATCTCCGGCTGGCCTCATCAGTTTTCTACTGACCCTATGTCCTCCAGTGCATTGACAGAATGGGAAGGAAAAATACAGACAGTAACCTTTAATTATTTCCACAATTCTACATCAGAAATATAATCTGCTTTTAAAACATATTTTAAAAATTCTTAAAAAGCAGAAGGAAACACTCCTAATTGGGGGAATAACTGTCAGTATATTTTTTGCATAAAAAGTAGAATTATCAGCCATTTTTTCAATTACCCTTCCTTTCTGGCAACATATAAAAAGTACAAACTCTAAGCAAAAGGAAAAGCAAAGATGTTATTTTCCTTAAGTTTCCAGTAATTTTCTGAAGCAATCCCTGCAAGATGTAGTCTCAGCACAAAACAAAAGAACTGCCATAAAGGGTGCAAAGGGCCAGTCATTCAAGGCACCTAACTTTATTATAGAATCACGGGATGGTTTGTGTTAGAAGAGACCAGAAGAGCACCCTTAGATTGATTCCAGAAATCTAGTGATGACCACTGTCTGTTGAAAAAGGCTCTATGATCCGAAGCACCCTCCTGTTACGATGTTATCAGGCAGGAATAGCTGGAAGGGACAGTTTTCCTGGATTTTGGTGGAAGAGAAAAAGGCAAGAAGCATTTCTCCATTGGGATAACCATTGCATGAAAAGGCAGGAAGCATTCATTTGTTCTACTTGTGGTAAAGAGATAGTCTGAAAGAAAGTAAGCAGTTATAGTAATAGAAGTACACTGTAAATAGCTATACACTCATATATCCTGCTATCAAGGGATGGGGAAAGAAAAGCTAGATGGACCATATAGACTTCTAGATCAAAAAGTCATTTTGCTGGCAGGTCCAACCTGAGCAACAAAGCAACACAGACCAAGAATTTTTGCCTTCACTGGGAAGCTTCTCTAATCTCTCTGTCCTCCACCCCTAACATCCTTAGGGCCTTTCAAGAGGCCTTTACCGTGGCCTCTTGGCGCAGTGAAGCATTTATGTTTACCGTTTATTTGTTTATTTCTAGGATTCACAAAGGTACAATTGTTTCTGTATTTGGTCTTCTTTACATTATTGCCAATTTTAAAATTAATTCCTGAGATTTACAAGAAAAATACTCAACACAATCAGAAAGAAAAAAGGGGAGAGTGTGATACTGCCACAGAGATACACAGCCTATTTCCCATGCATTGCAAAGACTTAATTTTGCTCATTTACATCAAGTTTCAGCCTGAAGTAATTTGTTGAAGCAAGGTCATAACAGAGACATTGACACAGCCTTAATTACAATATAAATGCTACAGCTATAGTTTACAACCTCTACTAAAAACACATGCACTATACTCAGAACAGGATCACTTTTGGGGGCCATAGCAGCTTTGAGATTAAAAAAATATATATTAAAAAGGGGGAAAAAGAGTTTTAAACTCATTTGCTTAATATTCATTAGAAGGCTGGGACAATTGCATTAAATTACATTGTGTATAGCATCAGAGAACTGTTTCTGGTTCTGTTTCTGTTATTATCTCTGAGTCCAAAGAAAATTACTGGCTGGATGCAATCAAGTTCCTTGCGGTTAATTGCTTTCAAATCTAAATCAGAGCTGGCAGAGAAGCTTGGTATCTGGTAGTAAGAATTACTTCCTTGGATGGACTGCTGCTGTAATCCAGCTGGTTCATAAGAAGGGAGAAGCTGCCAAGACACTGTAGTGTCATTGTAATATCTGACAAGGTAGCCTGAACATACCTGCCCTTCTCAAACTATTCAATGCTCTTTTCTTTTTTTTTTCCCCCTTTTCTATTTTTTCCCTAGGCTTCTTCAAGTTTGATTCTTCCTGATGTACAAATTTGCATTTTATCCTTCAAAATGCAAGTTTTCACAAGTGTCTGTTCCCCATTACAGAAACAAACTTCTGAATGGTGACCAACAGCAGCACACTGACCCAGCATCACCTAAAACTGTAAACTCTTAACTCTTCATTGTCTACCTTAAACTTGTTTAAAACCATGTTCATGCAAATGCCGAAGTTTCTTCATTCTTTTAAAAACTGAAACCAGAGGTTAGTAGATCTTTTCTGATTCCTACGCAGAAGCATATTTACAGACAGGAACATAAGATACCTAGTCTGTAGGAAACCATCCAAGAGGACAATGAGCCATGTCTGGAGCTGGCCTCGTCAAACCTGCTGATAATTGAGAAGCTGCCGCTTTGAACTATATAACCCGAACCATTCAATGCTTGATCAACATTAACTTTCAAACATCACACCATTATATAACTTTAACATCTGGAGTTATTAGATTATTGAGGAAATACAGAAGACCATGGTTTTTCTCTGCTTCACCTCCAGCGACATTTGATAGACAGGGCTAACAAAATAAATGTAGATGCCAACTGGTGATTATTAAATATTTTTGTTACTTCAAAATTAATATAGACTTATCTACTGCATTTCATATATGTGCTCCACATTATCTCCTCCAAAAGAACAGCCAAATGCTGAAACCCACAGTACCTAAAATTTTGAAAGATAGCTTCAAAAGATATTACCAAGAGCAAAATTTTTAAAATGCATTCTGTGAAGACTGCTCTTTCCCATCTCCAGTTCTAAACTTTTAATCAGGTATTTTCCTCCTTGATATTCTGCTTCTCCACCACAGTGAAAAGGCAGTCGATAGATCTGTTACTACATTTGAATTTCTCCATCTCACATGCTGTTATGACATTTCTTTTTTAGATTTTCTCCCACATGCTATTCTGGATAGAGCAATCTGTTATTTTAAGACTGAGCATAAGTAGATAATGTCTTAATTGTTGTACATTTAAATGGGAAAAGAAAAAAACAGAACATTTTAATTTCATTCCCTTTTGCTGATGGTCAGTACTTTCCAAGACCTTCAGTTAAAGATTTAAAATTCTACAGTTTTCCATTTGTTCTACTCACAAGCCATGAAACATTTTTTGTTGGTTTTTTTTTTTTTTTTAATGGAATAAAATGGAGAGTTTACTTTTTTTGAGAAAGTCTTCCTAAAGCACGCAAGATTTTATCATCATATTTTATGCAAGGAAGGGCTGGACAATAGACAGAATACCAGGGCTCCAAACGAGTTTCCCTTTTTAAGGTCTCCATGACAAGCTCTGTTGTATTTTTAAACATTATTTACAGAACTTGGTATAATTCCTAGCTTAAAAGGCTTCGAAAGTTTTTACATCTGTTTTTCAACTTTTTCCACACTGAACGAGCTGCCAGCTTTGCCAGCTTGAGATAAAGCCCTGACAAGGACAAAAAAACGGGGATAATATTTGATGTTTATAAATGAACACCAGAGAATATACCCACTTTTTGCAGTGCATTTTGCCAGTGTAGACAGCATGAAGAGTCATTTAAAATTTAGCAATATTAGGAAACAGACTAACTCTCTTCTGACTTTCTCCTTAAGCATGCTGGCAATCAGCCTGTATGTTGGAATCACTTGTACTATGAATCAAAAAAGCAACCAACCACACGAATAAGTTCAAGAGATCAAAAGGCGTATTTGGAAAGTGAGCAGCTCTCTCATAACCTCCCTTAACGGATTATCAAACACACTTAAACATTATTTAACAAAAATATAACCTCCACAAACAAAGCAAATGTTTACTGTTAAGGGAGAATTAGTAATATCCATAATTTGTAACATATCTTTGCCCAGAGCCTTCCCAGAGCCTTCCCCAGACTCTAGGGCAGGAAGAATGAAAATAAAAATGGCTAGAGCTCCAGGCATTATACATGTTTCTCTTCATTAACAAGTTTACAGTGACCTAAGGTACAGCACGGCTTTATGGAACAAGATGAAGTTCTTGCCTCAGACAAACTGCTCTTTTTCATAGGTATAATATATTAAGTAAAGCTATTAATAGCCATGTCGTAAGTGAAAGGAACAGAGAAATACTGAGGGCAAGTGATAGAACAGAGATTACACAGCATATCAGAGCGAGAATGAGGAACAGAGCACAAACCTCTACTACGTTTTTGCATTATAATTCAGGGGGTGCCAAAACATTCTTGGTATTTTACTGACAAGCAATCATATGAATGTTTATCTTGAAGAACCTATCCCTGAAATATAGCAAGTTTATGGTAAGCTTGACCTGTGTACCCTTTTTTACTTAGAGAATACAGTATTAATAACACTCAGACACACTGAGCCTATCAACAGTTAGTTATTATTATTGTAACAAAAACATATTTATAGTTCTGCTTATCATTCCTGACCAATGTTTGCTTGTTCTGTCATCCACACCTTGCTGTAACTTAGATTCCTTCTTTTCTCCTCCGTTGTCCAATTTTATGCTACATGAAGTATGATTCTTTAGGAATGAATGACATTTCTTGTTCTCACAATGTTACTGCACATGAGGACACTATTTGAACAATCATCTTACAGTATTTGTGTGAATACAGAAGTGGGAAAGCAAAAAAAAGAAGGAAAAATAGGAAAAAACTGAGAGCCTGTGAAAGCATCCTCTCTGATTTTAAGAAATGCTTCCTGCCTAGAGGCAGCTATATATTGATAGGAATAAGACTGCTGTGACTCCCAAGATGAACTAGAAATCAGTATCCATGTGTTAAAAAGGAATTCTGTATTTAGAATAGATAGCGAAGAGTAATTTAGTATGGCTGGAATGAATACATGTGAAGCAACATTCTGATGTACTAACCTCTATTTTTCAAGGATTGAAGAACTTTTATAAAAATTGAACTAGTGGACTATTTAACAGTGAATAAATTTCCCACAATTAAACTTAATAGAATTGTTACTATGTCAAAGCTGTTAATGAAAAGTGTATTGATGCTAATCTGCAATTATGCTTTTATTATTATATTGTTAGAAAACACACACAGTTAGCTGATGGCCTATAAAAGGGATATTGATAAGAAAGATAATACCCAGAGCTCATCCTTACACAGCTGTGACATTGGACTTCCTCATCAAGTTTTTCCCCATGAGAGTATAAGACACAGGCAATGCAGGAGTGGAGTGTTAATGCTGAAATGGCAAAACACAAGAATTTCAGTCTAAAAGATGCCAACAGATGAAGAAAAGAATCTTTTTCCTCATTACAAGTGTGAAAAGAGGGGTATTCTGGCTGGGTTTCCTAAAAATAGAACTAGTGGAAAAGTTTCAAAGAGTATCTTTTGCATAAAAAAAGCAGGATGAATTGTTAATGTCATTTTTAATTTTAAAAGTGGTCTTTTACTAGCATAAACATTTTCTTTTTATTATTAATTTTTAACCTAAAGGAAATCATAGAATATAAAATTCTCTAGTAAGTTGCTTCATGGAAAAGTAACAACAATATGTTTGTCAGCAACAAACTGATGATAGCAACAAATGTGTGTAAACAGACGTCTTTGAGCTCAAGGTCAATAAAGAGCCCCTTCAGTTCAGAGGTCTGAAGAAATGTACTGAAGTCAAGCCTAGCTATACTGCACACAAAGAAGCTGACAAAAGAAGAATGAAAGAAACTAAAATAAGGTGATGTTTCAATCTGTGACTCCAGAGGCCAACCCAGATGACCCTGCCAAAAGGGGCCAGGATGTTTCTTTCTACCACTGTCCCGCTTATTCCTGGTCATGTGAAGAATTCCCTCCTTCAGTTTAGCCATACCACCTGAGAAACCTCTCTCCAATCACTAACAGAGTAGAAAATTATCTGTGTTTCTCCTGGCTTAGTTTTTTTACTCTCACTGTTGAAGTTCAAGCTCAGGAGGTTTTTGACAATCACTGAAGCTGCAATAAAAACAGCATCATGAGTTTGTTCCTGGGAGTTGAGGGAAAATGAGAGAAAGAAGCCAGTTCTCTCCTTTTCCCTAGCAGTGCACTGCTATATAAGCTCTCCACGTCTCTCTTTCACACGCTCTAAGTCATTAGTACTGACTGTAGGATCCATGACAGGGNGACTTTCAAGTCTGCAGGCTTGTTGTCAGGCACAGTGACCTGAAGTGATGTACCAAAATGGGCAAAACTGGCATGGCTCCACTGGAAAGAGAATCCTATTAAAAACTCCACAGGTGCTGAGTCAATGCAGAATCAAAAGACACAAATCCAAAGCACCATCCTGGAAGACTTTCATATGATACAAAACACAGATACCCCCCTATCAGCTGTCATCACCAGTCACTCCCTGGGCTACCTCAAAGAGGAAGTGCTGTTAACACAAGCATACTGATGATTTTCTAGTTTCTGGAAATTTTCAGCCTGTGGTCTGAGAACATTTTCTCTTAATTATCTTTTAAATGATTGATCTGTAGTGTTGCTCTACTCCTAAAAATGGGTGTCCATTTTTCTTTATTTCTGAACACCAGGAAATTAATGTACATTTCATTGTACCTGTCATGAGCACATCAATAAACAGAAAAAGCATGCACTATATTCAATGTTGTAAGAGAAAGGTTTCACTTAACAGGGGTTTGAATTGGCCTTATTTACTTTGAAGTGGTGACTATACATTCGGATGACTTCTACAGATCATTACAAATGAATGCCAGTAAATTTTTTACAGTACCATCTGGTCATATGTTCTTCTGCATGTCAATTTTTGTATTGAAAATCATGTTGTAGATGCATTATAGAGGTTTTAAAGGCTTTTAACTGGTAACAATTTTCCTAGAGGGTACAATAGCCCTATCACAGACCCAAGTCTTTTACTATTATGAGGCTATGTCAATCCTCTGAGGAAAATTATAATTAGATGCTCTTGGTGGTTGGTTCTTTTGTAATAATCTTATGTTTATATTCTAGTATTAACTGTCTGGCCCACAGACCTAATATTTTGCAGGAATATGCTTTTGCTATCTCATTAAAGTTTGCAGCAATTTGATCAAGTTTAAAATCTTTAGGATATCATTCTGAACAATATGTTGTAGATTTCAGTGGTAAACAATAACTAGATTTTTGTCCTCACTGAGCATGCTCTCAACCCTGACTACAGTGGGCTGGTGCTTCACAGAACAAGTAAGGATACCATAGTATAACGCTAAAACAATCAGAAAGACTTTTGTTTGAAAATAAAATAGTTAAGATGGGTTAGGTGGTAATGGGACAGACAAGGAGTTACACTCCCTTAGATGAGCACTGATTCATATTAGGGTGCTGGGAAGCAAAATCCTTCCTACATTCCAGTCATGTGTAAGGTGCAGAAGCTTGTCTGTCACAGCACACCCAGTTAATACATGAAAAGGCTTGAGGAAAGAAATGCTGTCTTCGTCTTGGTTCTTTGTCACTCCACATTATGGAGCTCAGTCCCAGAAGAATGTATTGGAATACCATGACAAATCCATTCCAGAGCTCCTCTTAGCACAAGGATCATTTCACTCTGTCTATATGTGCAATCAGGTCAACAGCTGGAAAAATTCTTACACCTCTTGGGCCAGCCATGCCATAGCTATAGGCAATGTGATCTGTGAGGTGCTACATGGGGAAGGAATCTTAGGAAACTAGATAAAGCAGGAACTTCTACTGCAACGCTGGCGAACTCCCTCACCCACAGTGAGCATTTCCAGGTATGTATCCCAGAAAACAAAGAAACCAACAAGAACGAACACACCCCACAAAAACAAACAGACAAAACCCCACCACCCACAGAAGTCAGCTTCACCTTGAAACTGTACTTAACAGCCATTCCTTTATTTTAACTTGTACATTTTTGTTTGGGCCTTTAGCATTTGAACCACAGAGTTTTATGGCATGTAAGTATATACATGTTTATGACTTATGAATAATAACATCTAATTTACTGCATCGACATTAGTAGCTAGTTATTTATAATAATGGGGCAGAGCTTATCTAACTCTAGAATTTCATATTACAGAATGATTGCTGAGCTTGGGACAGTGTGTTCATTTGCATTTAATTCTCTTTTGAAACAGTGAAATTCTGCCACCCTCTGGACAACAACTAAACTAAGACATATTTACAATCAGCCTCAAAAGATGCCACTTCTGCTGATAAACATGCACTGCTTTTTAAGCACATTTATCATTAATAACTGGGCTGAATGAAAAAAATAGAAGGTATTATTAAACTGCAGACAAAACAACTACTTTCAGTACTGAACAGCCTTCTTACTAATAGGATTTAATCAAACAGCAAACTTCAAAATTTTCTGTTCTTAACTTTTCCTAGTAGTCACTTGAATGCTCACAGTTGTATTTTTAAAGATCTGTTACCAAAATATGATATAATTTTTCATGCCAATGTGTATTTCCACAAATCTGAACATTCTGGAATTACCAACATCTTTCTGACTGAGCCAAATGAGAACAAGTCTAGAACAGAGTTCAGTGGGAGAAAAAATGGCAAAGAAGGTTTCATTATGGCTGATCAAAATAGCTTCAAAAAGTATCAGAGGGAAAACACGTCTCTTACATTCACATGGCAAGCAGCACTTATTGCTAATCATATTGCCAATCAACACACTGATATGATCATTTGAAACAGTGAAAGTCACATTTGAAGTTTCAATTTGTGCTTCCAGTGTAAGTGTGGGGAAGAAGGGCGGTAGCATATATGTTGCTACACCCAGCACCTTGTACAGTACCTTGTTTTGGCTACGGAGCCCAGCTGCTGTTGTTCCTGGATGAGCTCAGCCAGCTGTTTCTGCAGAGACATATCTTTACCATGTACTTGTTTAATAAATGGATGTTCCAAAAGATGGGTGACTGAAGGACGCTTTTCAAAATCTTTGATTAGACACCTGTGGCACAGAAATAGGGGTCTCAGACAATGATCTTATTTCATTACAGCATGAATTGAGTCATCTTACTGTGTCTGTTACTCTATTTTCTTATTCCACTCATTTGAATTCCTCAATATGTAACAAGACTCTTCCACACTGCAATAAATTTGGCATAAAATACTTAGCTAAGTGAATGCACTCTGCAAGTATAAAGGCTACAAATTCGAGCTTCTTTAATCTCTCTTTTAACTATAACTAGATAAAAGGAAAAGATGACATTGTATCCCGTAAGAACAGTACAGTTAATATACATAAAAATTAAGATGAATAGACAATACTTCATTCACTTTAATTTTCTACCTACTCTCCAATGAGAGTTTGACTATTCACTGTAGGATATAGCCAATTAAAAATCACAACTAAAACCTGTGGTACAACACTAACCAGAACGATTTGATATAGAGCTTTGTTTTTAAAATGAATGTTATGGGTAGATATTCTATATCACAGTGATGACTGTTAGCATAAGAATTATAAAAAATTCTGCAAACCTGCATAATTCAGTCTGGAAGAGAAAGGAATGAGTCAGAATTAAATGCTAGCCAGGGTACCAAAGTTCTTTCCGTGATAGGAACCTGTGAACTAGTAATGAGTAAAGAAATGCCTCCTATTAAATCAACATAAAATAAAGTACCATGTTAATTTATATAATCGAGATTTAAATTTGGAGAAGCCATCACTCAAGTTATTTCTGAATTACTTTCTGCATAATAAAGCTGAAATAATACCGTTCAAACAGAAGAATGGTCCAACAGAATAACACTGCTTTCAAGTATCCCCTAATTATATTAAATCATTCTGTTCATCTTGCTCAAATAATAATGATATTGGCATTCCTTAAAGATGTGAGAAAGAAGTGCTGCAATTCAGTATATACCTCCCTTCTAGTATCTATAATTTTAGCAAATTATAGCTCAAGATGAATTTATTTGATGAGATGTATTCATACTACATACTTCACAATTTCATTTCGTATTTGCTAAATAATTACCTAAAGTATTTCCCTTGCAGGGCCAAACATCACAAATAAAGACTATTGTTTTAGCCAAAAGTTCAATGAAACTTTAATACTTTCTAGAAGTCATATTCTAGTAATAAAAGTAACAATGTACAAAATTTAAACTACATTACAAAAAATCATATACATTAATTGATTTCAAATACTACCAAACACATTAGCAAGTTATTAAAGTTTAGCCTCACCTCAAAGACTTTACTGAAGACTAAAGTCTGGTCTTAAAATGATCCTGAAATATCCTGGAACATAACTTTAATACTTTAGGTTCCCAAAAACCATTTTGCAAACCTCTTCTGTACATCTAGTCCAGAAAAGAAAGGCTGTAAAATGTGTTAGCAGTTTTGGAACAATTTTGGTGAATTTTGCCTCCTGATAGAAACACTAAAGCAACACAACCTGCTTCATCTCCATCCATCTGAGTGCAAGGCTATAAACACCAGTCCTTCCCCTCCATGAAAAGATCCATCACTAGCCTTGAACAGGCTCTGACAATCTGCCGTATCCCTTTTCTTTTTTGTAATCTGGGAGTTTTAAAAGTCAATACACCCACACAGACAATAAGGTCCATGCCAATCCTGTTTAAATTCATGTTTCCCGAGAAAAAGGAAGAAAGCATTTGAAAAGAAAGACAACATTAATCAGGAAGACAGAGGAAAAGAGAACAAAACAACAAATGCTACGCATTACACAAATTCACACATTGATGGCAAGTATCTGAAGTGGAGATTTCAGTCTGAAAAGCCCATGCACTCATGATTTTTACCATTCTATCAATAATTCCAAATCTACAGTATTTATGTTTTATTGTTAATATATAAATGTTCTTGTTAAATCTGACTTCATCTGAAGTTTTTCAGTACTATAACTGACTCCAAGTGAATCTACATCATAGAATCATGAATAGTTTATGTTGGAAGGGACCTTTCAAGGTCACCTAATCCAAAACCCCTGCAATGCACAGGGACATCAACTATACCAAGTTGCTCAGAACCCTGTTCAACTCGACCTTAACTGTTTCCAGGGATGGGGCATCTACCAACCTGTGTCAGTTTCACCTCAACGTAAAAAACGTCCTCCTGATATCTAGTCTGAATCTACTCTCTTTTAGTTTAAAACCATTATCTCTTGTCCTATCAAAAAAGGCACTTGCTTTTCAGATAATAACACTAGAGTTTAAATGGATTCTCTTCAAAAAATTACACAGTTCCAGAGAGGATATCTTGTGTTCGTCTTGTCTTGTTAATTCATCAAGTCTAATGGCAAGTTCCTCGCACATTAAAAACACAGCATCAGAAAGACCAGGCAGGCCATAGGGAATTCAAGTGTGTATGGCACACACTCTTCTTTACCTCTAAATAGCAGAAGTTTTGACACAGTCACTTCTAGAAATTACTCCTTACTATGCTTCAAATGAAGTAAACAGCTTGCAGCTTAGTCACTGTAAGTATTGTGGGCTCACTGTGTACTCAAATACTCAGTGCCAATTTGATGTCTCACCAGGCTTGCTGTGACGGAATGTAGGATGGTAAGCTGTCATGTGACACTGAAAACATGGCCCTTATGTTTCTCAGTGCATATTCCTTTGTCCTTATTCCTCTCTATGTAGAAAAGACCTATTAATACTCTGCTTCTACACACCGTCAGTTCAACTGTGCTGCTTTTAGTGCAACATGAATGCCTGCTGCTGCTGCTGTTCTTAGTCAACATCATCTGTAAAATAACAATTCTTGGGCCACCACCTAAGTGCTAATGAAAAATGATGCATCAGACTGACAGTGTCACTGCAGGTGTTCAATAAGGTGTCATTGTCATCCTACTGGAAGCACTATTGACACTCTAATGCTCTGCAGAAAAAGAAAATTAATATCGAATATCAGCTCTTACAGTGCTAAAGCCTGCACAAAGGTGACAACTATCAGAAAGTTTTCTACTGACCTGCACTCTGACATGGAATTATGTGTGGAAAAGTTAATTATATGGGTGTCTGAGTTCAACGTTGCCAGTAAATTCAGTGAGGAGATGTATCTAACATATAGGCCAGAAAAAAAGAAATCAAGAGGTAATAAACAAAAATTCAGTAATATTAACATTTGAAGGAGTACAGTAACAAAACAGCTTTTACAATTTCACTCATCACAAAATACTCTGAAATCAGCGTGTGCATTGTACAAGTGAAAAGCAACACTAAAAAGCCCTATTAATGAAGGATTTGCTTCTGAGGAAATGAGAAAACTAAAACATCTTCAGCTTCTTATCTGAGCATTCATTTAACACCAGTTTGGACAGTTAGCTCAGGCACTGTCAAACATCAACCATGCTGCAATTATTCACAAAACCAGTAAATGTGCTGCACCTGCAAATTCAGCCAATTTGTTTGGCACGTGGAAATTTAAAAAAAAAAAAGAAAAGAGAAAAAGGTTCTGCATTAGTTTGAACTGAGCAAATTGACTAGCAAATCGACTACAAGATGAGTTTCAAATAAGATATGATGAAAGTGTCACATTTGGTCTGCTATTTTTTGGATCTAAAATAACAGAAGGGCTAAGTAAGTAGAGATTAAAAAAAAAAAGTACGTTTGCCGTGATGAAAGTCAATCCATTATCTAATTTGAAATTCTAGTATCTTCCATCATGCTTTCTTAGCTGAAAATTAATTCTCAGAATTCATTAGCATCACTACATTAAACATAGTTTGCAGCCATTTGCTGAAATCTCACAGCCAGGCTCCTAAGCACCATTTCCATTCTGCCACAATTACAAGCAAAGATGAAGCATTTATTAGCAGAGGATAAGAGCAGCCTCCCATCCACATAGACCCATCTGAGACAGCCTCTAAAAATTCACTGGCTGCTTGCACTCGAATGATAACATTGTTGGAATTGCTGGGTCTCCACAATGTAAACAGCCATTTCAAAAGTAGCGAATCAGATGGCTGAAATGGAGAGATATTTATCAGCATTTGTGAGCTAATATTTATTAATGAATAAATGGAAAGAAACAGATTTCATAAGCACTGCAGTGGTGGTCTAAGTCTCTTGTGTGCTCAGAAATAGAAAAATAATTACTAACGTCACTCACTATCGCAGCCAAACCTAAGTAGCGCAGCAGCAGTTCTTTCTTTCAGAAATTCTCTTTCATCAGATCTATTATGATCTATTTGACCCCAAGTATTTTCTTTAAAAAGAAAGAAATCAAGCAGCTGCAACTCTCATAGCTTACTTAAATTATGATTTATCATTAGTATTTTGTTTTTTTCAATTATTACATTTTGTAAATGCTACATTTTCTGATGACTTCTTATCTGCTAGAAGTGTATTGCTGGAACTCATTTTGTCTCATAACCCAAATATCCAACCAGACATCAAGCAACTATTTAACATCTTCATGCACAGAAGATCCATAGGTTAATATATGGAAGAAATTATGACTGTCCATCAGACTCTGTATTAGAGCTGGGGAATTCATACAACAGCCTCTGGGTGACAGTGATATAAAGTGTCTGTGCTGTTCAACCGTTATCTGTTAGCTAAACAGACTGCCACTCAAACAAATCCTCATTGCCACTCCTCTGGCCCTTATCTCCCTGCCACTCCCTGGCTCATCAGGGTGCTCTCCCCATTACCTGCTCCTCTCACAGCTCTAGACCATTCTCCCCTGCTCTCCACATATTTCACTCCTTGCACAAGTACCTGCTGTCTAGCAGTGAGAAATCTTTCCAGGACTCTGCTATTAGGATAAAAGAGCTTTCCGGGGTCTTGAATCAGACTTCAGGTCATCCTGAGGTGCTAAGATTCTCTCCTCCCAATCCCAGAAAATACAGTTACCAAGACTGACCCCAAAGATAGAGATGGCTCAGCTGAGGTTCTAGAGTGGAAATTTCCCAAAGGAAGAAGAGTAAGGTCATATCCTCTTGAAAGGAGGGAGCATTCACTCCTAAGCAGGGAGAATGAGGTCTCTAGGGTCTGAGGCTTTTCTCACTCCGCATACTTGCCTGATTACTTACATCACAAGGTTGCTTCATGTTGCAAGATTAATGAAATCAAGACCATGACCTCAGCTGGGCTGACTCCCTCTGCTTAGAAAAATGGAAGGACAGACACTGACAAGCAAGATCATCTAGGTCAGATGCATTAGGTCAGAAACTTTCCAGTCAAAGAAGGAAAAATAACATTCTCTGAGATTTTTTTAGCTGGTTAAAATGCTCAATAACTGTGTGTTCTTTCTACCTCTGTAGTACATGTAGCTGTGGCAGGCACTGGTCAGTTATATGCAGCAGAGAGGTGGAGAAGACATTTCATGAATTACATTTGCAATATGATGCAGGAATGTGCCTGCTTCTCTGACATTTCCCTGCTTTCCACTTCGAGGCCTGCCCAACCCCCACTGCTGCAGGTCACTAATTTGCAAAAATGAACTAAAAAACTGTGACAGCTTTGCCAACAGCATTTCTGTTTTCAGTCCTAATTCAGCAGGACTCACAGGATAGAAATAACCTTATCGTCAGGACTATATATAGCTGTCCCTTTGCAAAAAGTAAATGCTGGGCACTAGGGATATGTGTGTAGGTTAAAATAGGTCTCCTGTCTTGCACAGCATCCCATGATAAATAATAAGGATTTTACTCCTCATTCTGCTACAATCAGATATCAGGATGAAAGACTGAATTTATGACAAAGAAGTCAATCATTGCATGCATGGGATAAATTCTGATGGTCAGAACACATTTATAACATTATTGATCTGGCTTTTGGTAGCAAATGCTGTAAATTACTAATCCTCCCTAAGAATGAGACAAATACTCAAACACTGAAATGTCACCATCACCTCTTTTCTTAATAAATCTTCTTTCAGTTTAATGCTCAACATCAAGCACTATATAGTATAATTTAGAACACACATCTGAAACATAACAAAGATTCTATCGCACTGAAATTGTAAAATTAGGTGTAGTAAACACCTTTACCTCTTCTAAATCTTCAAAAATTACAACAGGTTTCCCAGCCTTATTTGGTCTGAGTAAGCATTACAATTTATTTTGGCTCATATACATGGTTTAGAGAACAAACAACAGAAACTCAATGGAGTGGCACCTCTTGTAGCTCTTTAGCTTGGGTCTGACAGTTGCTCATGTTGAAATCTTTGAAATTTACCAGTGACAACAGAAATACAATCAGAACAACTCTAGAGAGCCTCTCAAAACCACCAAATACATTTATTTATTGTGTGATGAAATAGATGAATAGCCTTTCATCAGGAATTGGTCTGCTCTGTTTCTTTGGTCTGTCCTCAAAGGCCCAGAAAAACAAAACCCCCTCAGAACCTTGTACAACTGAAGCTTTTTATTAGAAACAGTATGTTTTGCATGTGTACCAGATATTGTCCCTTAGGTACCTATCCCATTTCAACACTACAGCATGCAGCTGATTTGAGGCAGGCTTTTTACTGCAACTGCTCATTAGAAAGTAGAAGATAACTATGTTCATTATATACGTCCATTCCTCTGTATAAATATATATGTTTCATGCAATGTTCAAAAGTGGTGGAGATCTTTTGTCAGGTAATAAAATTTAGTATTTCAAGGTCATCTGTAGACAGACTCTGAAAGTCTACATCAATGAATGAAATGTAAAAATGAACAGATTTGGTGGTAACCCTACACATCACAATCTGTATCTTTCTGACATTTGCAAACCTCTGCCTTCCCAGACACTGTGAAATTACTAAGTTATGTCAAATGCATATCATGTTCTTAGTGAAAGAAACAGTAAAATGTTCTTTATGTAATATGAACAGAATGTCACTAAACAATTGCTTAGATTGTGAAAAAACTTTATCTGCATTCAGAGAAGTTAAATATAAATGGACCACTTAAAACCTACATAATGTAGATGATCTATTAACTGAATAAGTCTGAGTGTAGACTCATCAATATGAAATTCAGCTTGCTAAGCTGTGTTCAAATTGAATACAAAAAAGGGAGTGTATCAGGATAAAAAAAGCATATTTGTACGGTATTTGCAATGTCACTGCTAAAAGTTACATTCTGATGATAAATGTGACCATAAATCCTTAAGTTTACATTTTGACTTTATTACTTCCTGAATTTCTTAATTCTTTAATTCCCTCCAGCTCAAGAATGACTAATTAATTCAAAGACCCATAATAGCTAATCATTGGTTAAATAAATTTAAAAGGAGAATGTCTGTCTCTGGAGATACCACTCCTAGTTTTAATTAAAATTATCATTTTGTGATGTAATGTAAATAAAAGTAATAGCATTCTTCTGCTACAAGAACATATTAACTCTTGTATTTATCCCTAGAGATCAGTCAAGCTTTAAAGTGCCAAGAAAATTATTTGTCACTGCTGTGGTAGCTTATATGGTCTTACAGAAACAGTAAAAACCCTACTGATATGTACATAAAATAAAGATAATTAATTATTTATCAGATTACCATGGGAGAGCCACATTTTTATGCACAATCACAGTAGTAAAGATAAATACACATACATAAAACTTTATTGACCTTTTAGAAGTATGTATATGCTGCCTGTATCTCAGTAGACACCAAATACAAAACGGGGCTGCTGTCAAGAGATGAGAGCTGAAATTGTGTCTTCTCTATATTTTTTTAAAACAAAATATCTAACTCAGATTTACTATCTTCATTGTAAAAATCCTTATGAGAACAACACATTAGAGCCTTCATCTCAAGTCAAGGTCAGCAGAGCTGGGAATAGAAACATAGATTCATCAAGCTAAAAACTATCTTGGCACTCTCCATTCAGATTTTGTAAATACTGCTTTGACTAAAATGCTGCTGCAAAATCATCATCTCTTGGGGCAGTAGTATCATAGTTAAAAATATAGACTTCATTTCTGAAAAATATATGATCATGATTTTAACAGCTTAAAGAGTTACCAACAATGAAACTTTCAGCTCAGGCATGTTGTAAATCACTATAATATGTTAGAGACCACTTATAAAAAAATGCCTCTCGAGACAATGGCATTTCAAGGGATGGCAAAGTGGGGTGAAAAAAGCTACAGTGACAAGGTTTGGCAATCTTGGCATAAACAAAATTATCGCATAAACCAAAACTGAAATCAAAAGGTTAGCCAAGGCTACATGCTCGGTTTTGGTCAGTACACAGGTCTGGCCTGCAACTTGACTAGATAAGCTTGTTATGCAAATGATGTTAGCATCAAGAAGGAGGTAGATAATGAAATTATTCAAAAGCTAGTCACTCATCACAAGGGTGACAGAAACATCAGGCAAGGTCCTAACACATGGATAAAAGGCAGTATGGAATTTATACAATCACTGCTTTTAATTTATCGTAACTAGGCTGTCACAAGGCAGGCAGAAACAAATGCATAACTAATGCATATAAATGAGCCAGTTATCAGTAATGGCTAAAAGGTTTGCAGTTGTATGATCCAATGTTTCATTATCTAAATTTTTCTAGAAAATCCACTAATGTAAATCTAAGCTTCCATAAAAACATCTTGTAACCTCTGTATCATAACAACTTTACTGACACATGCCCAAGAATACAACAATGTCAGAGAGAATTCAATTTCAGTATTCTCTTCAAGGCAGCTATAACATAGGGTATTTATCACAATTGTTGCACTTCTCCATGTTAAGAGAACTGTGTATGAGCATTTTTCCTTGGTTCATTGTGCACATCACTGTAAAAATGAAAAGCAAGATTTGAGAACCTGCAAAAGTTGATAGTGAGGAAGTAATTAAGCAAAAGTAAATAATCCATGTAATTAAAAATATACAATTTGAAGATAGGAAAAACTCAAAGGACAAGATTAAAAACAAGTTTAGCCATAAAGTATTAACATCTGACTTGTTTTATGAACAGTGCACACTGAACTAAAGGACTAAACAAATGCTAAGAAATGTTTAACTGAGTTTTTGTGCTGTTCTCAAGCTCAGTGGGCACTTCTAAAAGAGAAGATGCCAAGAAAGAAAAACTTATATAACAATGCTGAAGGTTAATGCACAATATTCCTGAGATAGGAATGTAATCTTCTTTGCCAGGTGCAGTGACTTTCTAAAGCACAAGTGGAATATAATCTACCAGTGCTAGTCCCCCAGAACACAGCCTTTAAATACAATACAACCAATGGTTTCTTGTAATAGAATGAAATTCATCCACCACTTGGTGACCTTTGTACTTAAACACTGAATCTGCCATAGATCCCAATGTACACTGCTGTGTAAACAAGGACATGCATTATGGAGAACCAGAACTTGGATCAATCTGCTCTAGAGAAATGTATTTCTACTACCTACACTGAAGAGATTCTGAGTTACATTGCAGCAGTAACAGCAATGGCCTTCCTCTGTAGGTCAAACATGACACTGTATCTCACCTTCCTGGCTGGTTAAAGATCAGCATAGTAAATAAGAGTGTTTTTCATGGATTAGTAATAAACTTTGCACTAGTGTTTTTATTTTTAACTTCTTCTGAAATGGAAAGACACTACTAAATAATGAGCTGAAAAAAGTATCAGGTGGGGATATTGCACTCTACAAGTAATTGGATACACCAATGAACAGAACAGATTCAAAATGCAGATGTGCATATTTACAAACCTATCTTGAAAAGTCAGTACTGACAAGTGGTGTTATAACAGTATTCCCCACATTACACAACTTGGACTGTAATAGGTTCCAATGAAATATTGAAGAATACTAAAAATCACTCATAAAAGTTGCAGTAAGATTTTTGAATATAATGCTAACAACTACTAAACTGTGATTTCCTAGTTTCACTGTAAAAAGAAAAAAGTAAAGCAAAAGCATATTTTAGTTTGGTGACAGCTGCATTCATATCACTCTTTGTACTATTGGTGCTCAATTACATATATTGGGTATACAACCTACTGAACCTTAGTAAAGCTCAAAAAAAGGCAATTATTTTCTTTCTTATCTTTCAAATTCTTATTTTAAATTGACCAGCAGTCATTTTCACTAATCATTTTTTCTGCTCAACACAGAATTTCACTGGAAAACCATCAAGAAAATCAGGTATATTTTATAAAGCTGTTCCAGGTCCACGAAAATCCAGAGACACTCAAATGAAGAAAATTACATAAGAAGATCAAACTGTGCTGTAAAGCTTTCAAAAAGTGAGGCATGGTCTAGAGTCTATGAAAAGAAAACTGTAGTCAAAAACTGCAAAAGCAAAACCTCCATAAGGAAATTCTGTTTTCAGATTGGCACGCATAGGTCTTGCTGAATAAGCTGTTTTTAAAAGAAAATAAAACTCACTGTGAAATGAAATGGTTGAATCCGCTGCACCATTTTTCAGGATGGAGCAAAGTAGGTGGAGGGTTTCTGAAAAACAAAGATTGGAGGCTTCAAATGTTAATGTTATCTCACAGATAGTCATCAAAGATGTTACTGGTTCCACCAAGTAGAAAATGATAATTGAGAAAGAAATAGTCAAACTGTCTATGTGTCACCTTCAGATGCCTGTTGTTTTTTTCTTGCTGTTGCCTATTCACTGACAGCTCTCTTTTCATGTCCTTCTCCTCTGATGTCAATACCTGTGAAGCTGGTAGTCAGTACAGCTCACAGTGTACTTCCCAACATTTCCCTTTCAATTCAGCCTGACTGAAAATGCATTATTAACCTAGCCATGAAACCACTTTAACCCTTTGCCCAAGATCACTTATTCTCATCAAAACTTTTGAAGTTTGGATAAGAACAACCTGTAGGATTTTCAGTCTGGGTTTCAATCTATGTTCAGTGTGGATGACACTGTAAACTCTAAAACTGTTAGAAATAGATGTTATTTTTAAACTGACATCTAGAAGACAGTATTCTTACATTATATAGTAAGACAGCCTCTGTAAAAATAATTTTTTCAACTCTGATAAGTTCCATGATATTTGACATATAATTCCTTTCCTTCCTGATTTTTACTGTTACAGTTTAGTTACATAAACATACAAAGCAAGATCTATATGTCATATTAAGTGAACCAAATTTTAAGAGTCTCAAATTTAAGTGGACCGACATACAGCAGGAATTGTTTGTAAAATCATATATTATATTATACTGTGTTATCCTCCAGAGGTTTCCTCTGCAGCTTAAAATTTGCTAAGTACTGAAGTCAAATTTAACTTTTTAAGATTAAACTTGTGTTTTATGAAACCTTAACGATTTATCTTTTGCTGCATTTGAGGGTCATGTATTTCTGAACTGGCAGGGAAAAACAATCACAGTAAGACTTATTCTACAACAGAACCACACAATAATATTCTGGGTTGTATCACAAATCACATCATTTGTACTGTGGCCATGTTCCACAGAATAACACTGCTAGGAAACATCTCACAAAACAAAAGGGAAAACAGCATAAGCAACATAAATTAGTGCTGATTTGTTCAATAGGCATGAATTTTTCATGCATATTCATTGAAAAATGCCTTCCATTTAACAATTACTCTAAAAAATACAAGCAAATAGGTTTGAAAAAAAATTGCAATGTGGCTTTGTAAAAGATGGGCCACTTTTTTCCATCTACATCTTTTCAAAACAAATGCAGCCATCACATTACACTGCAGGACGACAGGTTTGCTGAGATTACTATCTTACTACCTTTCTCTTTTGCTTCAGAAGACTATGGGAATACAATTTTCTTCATGAAGTGAAGAAATCCAGAATGTTTGAAATGTGCATTATTTAGCAAATTTAACATTAGGGAAAAAATATATGATTGGTTATTTTCAATGACAATAACATTTCATGGTTGTCTCCCCTTTACCAGACTCCTGTGTTCATGCACATCACAGAATCTGGTTTTTTTCACAAGCATAAAAAAAAAAAGGACTATTTCTAGGTATACTTGTAGGAAAAAACAAAATCCTATACCAAAGAAAGGTAAACTTTAAAAATATCTTTGTCTATAATAAAAATGGTTATCAGTCCAGACATCCCACGTATGTGACCTCTGAAAACAGCTTTAAGAAAAGCCAGCTGGGGTTGGTGTACGTTTCAGTCTTTATATTGCGGGAATGGTACTCTATCTTACTCTATCTATAATCCACTCATTCTGGATTCTGATTAACAACCCACTTCTATTGTACTGTGAAGTACAGTATATTTCCTTTTAGAATGATACTAGCACTGTCTACTGAATATTTACTGTGAAGTTTCAAATTTCATTGTAAAGTAATTTGGTTTTTCAAAAGCTCAATTACTATTAATGAAATATGCAGTTCCGTCTTTTCTGTTCACAGTATTCCAAAAGGCTTTCCAGATGGTAACAATGGTGCTGACAAAAAGCATATGGTTTGGAGGCTTTGTTAACAATCTCACAAGGAACTTTCTGAAAAAAGACACAGAGATACTTCACATTAGTTGCAGATGTTATGATGGGAATAGGTGGGATTTCATCATTGAAGAACAGGTCAGCAGAGTAGACGTCATTCAGGAAATAGTTTGTCATTTGCAGGTTAATGATTAATGAAGAAAGCCATCTTTTTAACTATACAGAACATGTTTTGTCTAAGAAATTACCAAGCTACTAAGCTCTCACAGATAGCTACTCTCTTTGGATGACCCAAATCATGACAACCAAGGAAGTAGTAATTCTACAAATGTTATCTTGAACTTGATACTTTTGTATTTGTTGATAGAAGATACTATGTTATTCTTAGTGCTTTTGTAGCAAAACCATTCAACTCTGTACTTAGACCACTATAAATTGATGTTTCAGGTACCCCATCTGTAAAATTGAGCTGATAAACAAAACTAGAACCTGAATTCATTAGCATCTGTAAATTACAATGATTCCCTTTGATGAAAAACATTACCTTAACTACAAAGTAAAAAATCAGTCCATCCTTTTCTGGCATCATGTGAATAAATGATTTCCAGAAAGAGGCAAAAGAGCGTCAGCTTCCTACCTTCACTTTGCCTAAGACACTAGAAACTGTTTCATGGTGATAGCAGAAGACACCACTGCTTCCATGGCACCTCTGGAGGTGGATTTCTGCAGTAAAGACTCTAAGTTCTAGGGTAACAGGAAAAGGAAGATATGCAAAGGTAACTCTAAATTTTTTTCATAAGCACACTTGGGCTTTTGCAGTTTGAAATTAATAATTCATTAAGATACCTGTAATTCATATCCTGATTCATATCTCATTAAAGAGAAAAGGTAAAACAACTCATATGCATCATCAGATGCTAAACCACAGAGAAGCAACACTTGCTGGACCACTTCAGCTCAAGGATCAAACTAGGACTATTCTGGATTCCAGATAACATTAATTCCGTTATGGAGCTCTGTGGCTTTTGTGTACTTGCACATCATTGCATTTCACCAACACCTGGCTACTTCTGCAGCACTCAAAACACACTCACAGAAAAACTAAAAAGCTACCTCTTGTTAACTTGCTGATATAACTTATTCTACATTTTTCACATAAAATTAGAACACTCTGCATGCAATCTTTCAATCATCTTCGCCACATGTATAAGAAGCTGAAGCACAATATAGTCTTACTTTCTATTATATGTGATGGAAATTGTGAGAAGTAGATAGGAATATTATTGGGAAAAGCAGCTATAATTGGGTTTGTCTTTTGAAAATGTCCTCTTTTGATGCAAGATGAGTAATCAACCATTTATTTCCCAACTTCGTCTTTTTCCCTTTAGTTCTTTCTATAATTCATAATTAGTCACAGAACTACATGCTCCATTTCCTTAGGCAGATGCATTGCCCTTGTGAGTAGTTTTTCTGTCTTTGCATTGAGTGCTTTCCATGGTCATACTAATGCTGTTTTTCACTGGGAGTTTTGCTTCAGCAAAGAATGCAGGGTTGAGACTGTACAAGACACCCATCCAGGGGGACAATGTTCCTTCTAAGGACAAGAAGGCATTAGCAATCTTATCAAGCAAGAACTGCTGCTGAATTCTGACTGATACACACACAGCTGTATGCTGGAAATATTTTAATCTGTAGAGCTTTATGTGTTCCCATCATTCAAACTGCCTCCAAAGTCACAGCTGGTGAGACAAAATTGGTCTTTTTACCACAGTAAGGCCAATGATTCAGTCCAATGAGCACCACTCATCCTTTACGTTAAACTGTGAACCTAATTACAGATCATGGATAATAGATATTTGCTGGGAATGAGAAAACAAATATTTTCATTTATGACAAAATTTAAGAAACTTAAAACACATCTACTATCTTTTAAACTACTTCAGTAAACATAGCCATACATTTTATCAATAGAAACCACAACAGTGCTTCTAATGACCAAACTGCAACTGATCAACCTACCACATGGTTTCTAATGAGAAATTAGCAGATGAACAACCAACACCTGTCACATGTACAGGCTCTGACAATCACCACCCCACTCATGCATGTTGTGAACTATTCTTCTAGCAGACTGAAGAGACTATAGTTCTGTTGACAGTTCCCTCCTAGGTTTATACACAGCTAGATTTTACATAAAAATACACTTTTCATGCATATTTCAAAACACTAAGTGAAACAGCCAAACAAAAAGGACCAATTGAAGCACGCACAATAAGATTTCCTTACAAAAGGTTACAGAAAAAGAATTCTTTTTATTAAAATACATGAATAATTGACAATAATTAATACCTCATAAATTCTCATACAAGTTTAAAGTCCTGTCACTCCAGCGCAGGACTCTCCACCTTGGGTAAATCCTCCAAAAATAACCAGGTAATTCTCAAAAGGGCTCAGAAGATTTCCTGATACACTTGGTTTGTGGCCCATTCAAATCAATAAGAGGCGTTCACTGATCTGAAAGAAAAATTCAGACCCTAAACATTCTCCTATTCATCTGTCTCCTACTAAAGTCTACTGAAGTTCAACTGACTTCCAGTAATATATTTCACCAAAGTCCACTCATCAGGAAGCAGTGTACTGTTATCAGCTCCGTGAAGTTAAGATAGGAACTGTAGAAACTTGCAGAAGTGGAGAATCAGTACAAAGTCCTCTATGTATATGGAGGCAAGCCTTTGAAGCTGCTCTTTAGGTCAGTGGAAAGATATCACCAATCTGAACGCTGTTACATGGAACCTCCATGGTTGGGAACCACAGCTGCAATTTGCTCAAGAGACCAGGAGATCAGAAAGAATATAGGATTTACAATAAAACTGGAAGCAGTATCAGAAGCATGGGACTGGGGCAAAAAAGCTCCAGGGCTAATGCAATTGTCTGCCTATTGAGTTGATCTATGGGACTCCAAAGGCAATTGAATATCCTCAAAATGCCAAGAATTGTCCAAGTCTTGACAGTACCAGGCACCAATCTCCCTGAAGTCTTCTTAACCACACCTGTAAGCGTGGCATTCCCATGCCTATCCAGACAAGGCGTAAACTGTTTCTTAAGACTGTACATACCAAATCACAGCATATGAGACAAGTGGAAAAGGTAACAGCTACTTACAGCATCTTTAGTTTCTTAGGACTCAGCACAATTACATAAAACTTTCTTGGGCAAGAGAATAGACTAATGGTAAATCATAGTACTCTAACTATATATAATCACAGAATATGCTGAGTTGGAAGGGACCCATCAGGATCATTGAGTCCAACTCCTGTCCCTACACAGGACATTCCCAAGAATCACACTACATGCCTGAAAGTATTGTCCAGATGCTTCTTGAACTCTGTCAGGCTTGCTGCTGTGACCACTTCCCTGGGGAGCCTGTTCCACTGTTCAATCACCCTCTGAGTGAAAAACCTTTTTCTGATATCCAACCTAAACCTCCCCTGACTCAGCTTCATGTCATTTCCTCTGGTCCTTTCACTGGTCATGACAGCAAAGAGATTGGTACTTGCCCCTCCCCAACCCCTTGTGCCAATGCTGATGGCTGCAGTGAGGTCTCCCCTCAGCCTCCTCTTCTCCAGGCTGAAAGACCAAGTGATACCTCAGCCACTCCTCACATGGCTTCCCCTCCAGACCCTTCACCATCTTCATGGCCCTCCTCTGGATACTCTCCAGTACCCTAACGTCTTTTTTATATTGTGGTGCCCAAAACTGCACACAATATTCAAGGTGAGGCTGCACCAGTGCAGAGCAGAGTAGGACAATCACCTTCTTTGCCCAGCTGGCGATGCTGTGCCTGATGCATCCCAGGATATGGTTGGTCCTCCTGGCTGCCAAGGCACTGGTGACTCATATCCAACTTAATCAGGACCCCCAGGTCCCTCTCCTCAGTGCTGCTCTCCAGCCTCTCAGTCCCCAGTCTATACACAAACCAGAGCTGCCCCATACCAGGTGCAGAATCTGGAACTTGCCCCTGCTAAACTCCACACAGTTGGTGATTGCCCATCTCTCTCATTTGTCAAGGTCTCTCTGCAGGGCTTCTCTGCCCTCAACAGAATCATNATCCAACTTAATCAGGACCCCCAGGTCCCTCTCCTCAGTGCTGCTCTCCAGCCTCTCAGTCCCCAGTCTATACACAAACCAGAGCTGCCCCATACCAGGTGCAGAATCTGGAACTTGCCCCTGCTAAACTCCACACAGTTGGTGATTGCCCATCTCTCTCATTTGTCAAGGTCTCTCTGCAGGGCTTCTCTGCCCTCAACAGAATCATCAGCTCCTCTGAATTTGGTGTTGTTGGCAAACTTATCTAGTATTCCTTCAAGTTGTGCGCCCAGGTCATTAATGAAGATGCTGAACAGAACTGGGCCAAGGATGAAGACTTGCAGAACCCCACTAGTGACCAGATGCCAGCCTGATGTTACCCCATTCACTATAACCCTTTGTGCCTGACCTGTGAGCCAGTGGCTCACCCATCACATAACCAGGTTATTCAGATGTGTGCTGGACATATTGCCCAGAAGTATATCAGGAGAGACAGTATCAAAAGCTTTGCTGAAGTCCAAAATGATTATATTTACTGGCTTTCCTAGATCATCTAGGTGGGTTACCCTGTTGTAGAAGGAAATCAGGTTTGACAAGCAGGACTTTCCCCTCATGAAGCTATGCTGGTTGTGATTGATGTCTGCATCATCCTCCAGGTACTTTTCAATACCTCCCAGAATAATCTATTCCATGATTTTACCGGGCACTGAAGTGAGACTGACAGGCATGTAGTTTCCAGGGTTCTCCTTTCTGCCCTTCTTGAAAATCAGGACAGTCAGATGGAACCTCTCTGGATTCTCAAGACTGTTCAAAAACCATTGAGAGAGGTTTTGCAAAGACATCAGCTAGCTCCTTGAGGATTCTTGGATGAATGCCATCAGGCCCCACAGATTTGTAGGGATCCAACTAGAGCATCAAATCCCACATAATTTCAGAGTTCACAGGGAGTTGATCATTCTCACAGTCATGGTCCTCCAGCTCAGGACACTGAGACTCCCCTGGTCTGTCATCCATGTTGAAGGCAGAAGCAAAGAATGCATTAAATACCTCTGCCTTGTCCCTGTCCCTGTTTGTAAGCTGACCATCCTCATCCTGTATTGGGATGATGCTGTTTCTACACTGCCTTTTGCCATTAATATATTTGAAAAAACTCTACTTATTGCCCCCCACACTTCTGGCCAGCTTCAACTGCAGCTGAGTTATGGCCACACAAATTTTATCCCTACAGTGGCAAGCAGCATCTCTCTATTCTTCCTGTGTCATCTGATCTTGCTTCCACTGGGCATACACTTCCCTTTTAGGTCTTATTTCCAGGAGAAGATCCCTGTTCAGCCAAGCTGGCCTTCTGCCTCGTCTGCTTGAGTTGCAACATTCTGGAATTGCCTGCTCCTGTGCCCTTAGGAGGTAATGTTTAAAAAGCGACCAGCACCAATGGACCCCAGCACCTGCACAAACACTTTCCCAGGGGACTTTCAATACTAATTCTCTGAGCAGCCTGAAATTTGTTCTCCTCACGTCTAGAGTTGAGGTTTTGCTGGCGCTTTTGCTCCTGTCAACAGAGATTTTAAACTTGTTCACTTTGTGATCACTGTGGCCAAGACAGCTGCCAATCTCCACTTTGCTCATGAGGTTCTCTCTGTTAATTAAGGAGAGCATCCTTCTGAGTCCATTCCCTTAGGACCTGTTCCATAAGGTTGTCATACAGATTTTTAGGAATCTTGTGGTGTGGTTTGTACCAGCTGTGTGATGCTCCCAGTTGATTCCTGGAAAGTTGAACTCCCCCGTAAGGACAAGGGCAGCTGACTTGGAAGTGTCCCTTCCTCAAAGAATAATTCATTAGCATCATTGTCCTGGCTAGGAGGTCTACAACAGACTCCCATGATGGCATCTGCATTATTTGTTTGTCCCTTGATTATTATCTAGAGGCTCTCAACTGTGCCATTGCCAACTGTCAACTCCATTCATTCTAGCCTTTTGTCTTAGGTTACAGTGTGAGACGTGCT
>VZTH01016182.1:0-16568 GCA_013397815.1 Aleadryas rufinucha
GAATGTCCAAGAAAACAAAAAAGAGGTGCAATCTGTAGCTCTGTCCCATCCTTCCTGATTTACCTAGCATCATGCAATCTCTTACAGAAGTGGGTTTTGTACCGTGTCATACATAAACTGAGGAATAAGATCTTCATTTACCTCAAATGAACTTACAAATAAATTTTCATTACCATGTAACTCTGTTAGAGTGCAGTGAGGTAATTCTGTTAAAAGAGAAGCCAAGGAGGAACACAAACACACTTTGTATTTAAAATATGACTGCAGATGTAATACACCAAAGCACATACTAAATTAAGGCAAAAATACCGGTATCTGAAGGGGAAGGAAGGGAAAAAAGGCCTTTACCTTATGGCAATCACCACCAGGGATAATTTCTTGAATATATACCAAAGGCCCTTCATTTCTGTTAATTCCTCCCACAATATTCAAACCTAGGCTTGTTCCTTTGCAAACAGAGATAATCTGAAATGCACTATCACTAGAGATACAAAGAGAAAGAAAAGTAGAATTACTTCACAGAACTAGATAATAAGGACTGAAGCAGTAACTTACCTTTATCTTAATGGTTTTGCAAATATGTATTACAGTGGAAATAGAAACTGTGGACATTTAATCTCAGTGTGCAAGTATTACACTATTTACTACAAAATCAGCAACCTCAGGCACTTCAGACAATTACAAAAAGAACTGATACCTATGTTACAAGGCTAAAAACTCCTCTCTACTATATATATATATATATCCAAGGCTTACAGAAGTACCTGGGTACACATAAACCAGGAACATTAATTCATTAGGAGACACTAAAAAAATCAACCTGATTAATCTACTTCTACCACATAAACAATAAATAAATAGAAAAAATAACTTATTAAAACAGAAAGTCTGCAATGTCGATGGTATTATGAGCTACAAGACTAAAAGTTAAAAAATAAAACCAAAGTTTAACACTTAGTGCTCAACCCAATTTTTCCTGACCAGCCAAATGCAGCATTTCCTGCAGCTCACACAAGACAGGTATAGTCAGTTTTGGAGATTACTTTGGAAGCTTTGGGGATGGTGCTGGGACAGAATTATTTCTGCTGCTGCTGGTGGTGACGTTTTCCTTCGGATGCAACTGAGGACTCTGTGACCTTGAGGATGACCCAGAAGAAAGGCTGTCTATAGATTTTGCTTCAAGAAAAGAAATAATAAAAAGAAAAAAATAAAACTCACACTTGGGAAAAAGCACAAAATTTCAGCTCATGTAAGTAAGTTCAGTACGAGCATTTTCATATTAGAAAAAAGACAAACTAAGCAATCAGACAACCAAAGAAAAGCCTACGAAGTTAAGAACTGAGAGCCACCCAGGGTTCCAGAAACAATTTTTTAAAACATAACAAGTGATGATTTTTTTCAAATTGGGTGCAAAATACAAAATCTCAACTGACTAACCCCCCATGCTATATAAAGGCATCTTAATTAGGCAGCAGTTCCAGAAAGATTAGAATTCACAGTGCTCTAGATCAAATTTTTATTGGCATTTTGTGGCACATTTCAGCTACAAATACCAAAAACTTTTCACATAAATCATTAATTAAATTGAAAGTAGATGTCAGTATATTTATTTTAAGATTTGGGGAAACTGACACACAAATTCCTCAAGGTACATGTGTGTTTTGTCTGACTTTCAGTGACTTCCTCCAACACACCTCCCCTCAAATTAGGAATTTTAAGTACAAGTTTCTACTCCACCCAAGGCTGATTCTTGTCCCCCAGGATTGCTTCAGGCTGAGAAGTGATCTCTCACCAGCTAACTGATGTGTTGGAGAGGTTCTTGCAGAGCTGGTGTCACTGTGAGAGCCATACTTATCCATCAGGTCATGAAATTCTTTCCTGTGCCAACAAAAAGATTTTCTTTGTCAGGATTTGGCGTCAGTTTGAATGAACCCTGTGAAACCTGCACTGCTTGTACTGAACAGCTGCTCCTCCTCAGAGAAGGAAGCTCAACCTCAACTGAAAGAGAAAGGCCCTGTCAAATGGCATTAGAAGGCAAAAAAAAAATCACGTAATGCAGGACAAAGATGGGAAAACAACAGACTGTGGATGAAATGGACTGTTGTCAAAAAAGCTTTATTTTTACCTCTCTTTACCCTGAGTTGCAAAACTTTAAAAACTTGTAATTCAATCAACTACAGATAGTAAGACAGTGGTACTACCAAGGTCCAGAACAATTTATTTATATTAGAGGGAATCAGATTATACATCTATAGCATACTCATGGTTTTAAAAAATGCCTTGAGTTCAATTACACTGAACAAGAACCCAGAAGAGACTGACAAAAATCATACTGTAACAGACTGGAAAAGATGTACACCTTCTATGACACGCATTAAAGAGAAAAACATAACCACTTGATTCATCTGATATTGAATCCAGCCTAATTTAAGAAAAAAAGTTTACAATCTGAGCTCTGATTACCTCAGTGAAACTGATTTAAAAGATATAAATAATCTAGAGTGATGTAAGCCAGGAACATCACCAAATTAATATTACAGAATTAGACAGAGAGAAAAAAATTAACTGATTGCAAGGAGAGTAATTCCCAGGTAATTCCAGTTTGACTGCTGAAGGTTGTTCAAAACTGTTGGGTGAATTATTTTTTAAAAAAGGACAACATTTATTGTACTAATGCTGGCCCCAGGGCACACACATAAACACAGCTGAATGTAAACCAAATAATTTTTAAGCACAGAATGTAAAGTCACAAGAAATGAATTCACAGGTGGCTGGTGAGGGACCGGATGGAGCGGCAAATTCTGCCCAGGCCACGGCGCTTCCCCCCCGGCGTGGTTAAAGGACTGATGGATTTTAATTATTCAAGGAGTTTACAGGAACTAGGCCAGTATGCTTTAGATAAAAGCAGATTAAGAGTGGACCTCATATATATCTAGGCAGTCTGAAAAAAGGAGAGATCAGAGGCTACAGAGTGATTTAAATGCCTGTCGAAAACAAAAATATAAAGGAACAGAAAGAGGAAGCTTAACTCGGACAAAAGGCTAAAGGAATTTAGAGAAAAATCCTTTATGGGGAGATTACTCTGGAAGTGGAACACCCCAGGAAAGGCAAATAACAGCAGATACTCTCGCAATGATTATCAGAAATAGTTACATAACAGCTGTTTTCTCCTGAGATTTAAGTCAAAAGGGGATACAGACCTGGATTCTCACATCGCCAATGATTCTCTGCCAATATTGGTTTATATGCTTAACTTCCAACAGTCAGGTTAAAGCAATATTTATCATAAATTCCCTTAAAATGAATATATTTTGGACCACCTGCTGCAGTGAACAGTTTAACCTATTTATCCAAACTATTCAAAGCTCATTAGAGATTGAAAAGCAAACTTGTGAGGGGAAAAAACAACTAAATCTGCCTTTATTCAGAAGGCAAAAGCAGTTTAAATCTTATCGTTTTGTGGTAGCTCTAAAGGAGTCTGCATTTGTCATTATTTTAAAATGTGAGATGTATTTCAAAAACTATCACAGCAGATAATTTTTAATGGTATTAGCTGTAAACATAACATTACACTCCTCCTTATTAAACTGAAGTTGGCCTGAGCTTGCTGCTTGAAGTGATCTCAGAATGAACTGGTATCAAATATCATGCAGAAAAATGTGACATGTGGTGCAATTCTGCAATTAAAACTAATCTGAAATAAAAATACATGCAAGCCGACCCACCCACCCTGAGATGCAGAACAGGATTTTTATTAGTTTTGAGGTTAAAACTATTTTTCTCTTACTTTGCTTCTTCATCTCTAGCAACGAGCAGAGACATGTGATTAGAGGCTGAGGCTGTTCTCAAGATGTCAACAGCCCTAGAAGAGGGGAGAAAAAGGCCAAATAAATATACCAGGGTGCTGGCAAGAAGTGAGCAGTGCTAGAAGAGCAGGAAAATGGACAAATTGCTAAGGTAGTTAATAATTTTCACAGACAGATACAAAGAGAAGAGCTCAGCAGCAGCAAAATTCAAAGTGAGGGCTGGGGAATGGAGCAAAAGACAGACAGTGGTCCATCTGCTGACAGCAATAAACTGGGACTGACCTCTCTTTCCCTTCCCTTCTGTCCCCACCCCTCCTTGGTCCACCCTGCTGCCTTCCTGGGCCTCCTGCAGGATTAAAAGCCCACACCAACAAAAGCTACTGCCCAGGTGTGCCTGGCTCAGGATCTCCCTCAGCAATACACATGGCATTTTTTCTTTGAATTTTAAATCTCCATCTCCAGCACTAAAAGCTGCACTGATCTCTTAGAGATCCAGCCACAGAAACCATCTACAGATTTTTCTTTCCCTTTCATTGTGCCATTACATGATTGCTGCCATTCACCAGTACTGAACCAGCATAGTTACACACACATTTTAACAGCTTCTTCTATTTTCACACACATTCTGTAATCTGTGTCATTAAGAAACCAGCTGATTCTGGTGCTACAGAAGCATATAAAGTCCTTCACTTTTCCACAACAGTTTTCCTGAATTAGATTTATAGGATAAATTACTTGCCAGTTGAATTCCAAGGACCCCAGGGGAGTTTTGCTCTTTCAACCAGACATTGATAATGTCCAAAAGAATCCATGTGAAACACTCCAAGCTCTAATAAACATTGAGGAAGCAGTACAAACATACCTTTCGTTTGTTACTCCAACCAAGTTTTCTCCATTGACATCTAGAATTAGGTCCCCAGTGAGCAAACGGCCTGTAAATGAAACCAACAGTGATTGATGAATCAACAAGAAAACAGTGAACATACTGTATTAAACCAGGTATTAAACCAGGGCTTTTCCTTTCAATTTTGTGTGACTTAATGCATTAAAAAACTTTATGAGTCTTGGCACCTGATCCTAAGTAAGACAGGTAACTGTGATAAGACTAGAAATTATAAATCAGTCTTATTAACAACAGAGTAGCCACTGAAAATAAGTGTTATTTAGCTATTTGTATTATTTACACACGGCATAAATATTTGTGAGACTAAAATTTGTATTTCAGTTGTGGAATAAATTTTTCTGAATCTTGCTCTTAACATTAATGTAAGTTACCATGTGTAGATAAATTAATGTTTTAGACATTAATAAAGTCAGCTAAAAGATTTGTTAGAACCAATTCTATTGTTTAACCTCCTGAAAATCTCAAGTTTAGGAACCTGAAGTTGATTCAGATTACTTTAAACGATCATTTTGCACAAGACAAGATGGAATCCCACCAGAGACCTAGAACAGAAATCTGTAGCTTAATTATTGCAAACTCTACAGAGTGCAATTTCTTATTTGCACACTGGTCTCAAACACCAGCACACCACCATTAAAACAACAGTAATAAAAATTACCAGAACTAATTAAAAATACCAGCTCTATACAGGAAACTCCACTCTTATACCTTATACCTTATAAATTAAAAGTGATTCAGCATCTCAGCACTTACTCAGCAGTGCTGAAAGACTGCCAATTGCCTTCAGCAGCCATATTTAGATTTGAACACATTTTCAAGACCTGAGTGTATTAAAATCTTTTTTCCATAAGAGGTCCAAGTTTCATTTCTCTATCTTAAAGTAAGCCAAAACTTCATGGATCCCGACTAAACCATACTAATTTAAATATCCTCACCCACAAAGTAAAATAAAGACTTCTTTTAACAGCTTTTTATATGCAGTGTGTTTGTAGGAAAAAAAGTTAAAATTACTTACTATCTACAGCAGCAACCCCTCCAGGTAGAATTCTCTTTATGAAAATCCCATAATCTTCTGCTGTTTGTGCCCGATAACCTCCAATAATTTTAACTCCTGCACAACAAACAAAAAAACAAAAGTGAAAAATTGGTTATTCCACCTACTGTGCTAAATGTATTTGCAGCCAAATCCATAAAAGCCAAATAAACCCTCCTGATGCCAGTGTGAGCTGGCAAAGCTCAGCAGGTGGTTTTAGGTTTGATTTACTTTGAATAAGGGAATGTGCAGTCTTAGTTACCTAATCCATTCTGGCAATCAGAGAAGGAGATGCGGTGAACAGCTCGATTAATTCCATGAGGGCCCATAATGGTCCTAAGGAACAAATAAAAGTTATTAAATTACAGATATGTAGCTAGAGCTATGTTAAAAGAAAATAAATTACAGTGACTGTGTTTTCAACTCAAATACAAACCCAAACCAGTTTTCTCCACTGACAAGTTCAAATTGTTTGATACCTCTGAGCCTCCATCTCCCCAGCCAAAAATCAATCTACTCATCACAAATACCAGATGGAAAGGTATAATAAATATACAGAGTTTACTTCCTTTTCCCCCAAAGCATTTCAGGCTGAACTGTGAATCCCATTTTGTATAAAAAAAGGATTGTGATTAAATATAAACAAAATTCCACAAGCTGGTCCACCTTAACGTTTAGGCATGAAAAACATACCATAAAATCAGTCTCCATCGGGTAATGAATATTTGAACAAAAGCACAGCTAAGCCAGTGCACAAAATTATCTCCTAAGATATCTAAAAATATAATTTTGTGGCTATTTGTGAACATAATCTTTTCCCAAGTCTCCTAATTTCTTAACTTAACACTGATTTCTTTCTCTGTTGTAAGAAAGGCTTCTTTCCAAACTCTTTTGCTTGATCCTCTCTGTACCTTGCCACCCCAGGGGAAAACACCAGGATGGCACTTGGAATTGTCTAAAGGCAGAGGAATATTTTCAAGGCAGTTGATCATGCTACGGAATTAAAAAAAACCACAAAGTAAAATTAGAGTTTTGAAACCCAAATTTACAGTTCCATCAGACTCATGACCAGCACACTGCTCTGACAATGCAGAGTGTTAAGAATGCCAATAAATCCAGATCACCCTTTACCAGGTTTTATTTTCATTGAGATGAATTATGGGTGAAAAAAAATGTAAGTTGTATCATAGCTCTTTTGTCCTTTCACTGCACCATTTTTGGAGAAGACTCAGCAGATCTCTTCCAGAAAAGAGAAGAAGCACCACTGAAGTTTTTCTGCTTTGACCTACATATTGTTCTACATTAGACAGAGAGTTGTATTTTCTAGAGGGTGCCAGTGAAATGGAACAACGAGAATTCATTAGCAGGGTGGGAAAGAAGATCAAACTGGAGGACACAGTGACCCAAATCCTTCTACACAACCTAATCCAGCACACAGCCTGAACTCCATGCTGGAACCGGGTACATCTGCAAAAGCCAGAGTGTATCATTCAAAGGTGCTGTGCCAGAAGGAAGAGAGAAATCCAGAAGGTCCAAATGTTCTCAAAATTCTAGCACCAGCCAAGAGATCCAGCTTCTAAAGAACACCTGCGGTTCTTTTGGTTTTGCAGAAGAAAACTGGATGAGATTTTTTTATCACGGGATAAGCACTAGCTCTGAAAAGCAACAATTTCCCAAAGCCTCCTATTTCCAAGTATTTGCAAAATTAGCCTTTGCTTTAGAAACGCTGGCCACAAGAACAGACCTAATAATTCTGGTAATTCTAATAACCTTTAGAAACAAAAAGTAAACCTATGCTTCAAGCACTGTATAATTTTCACTGTAGTATTTCTTGAAGTATTTGTTTCATAGGCTAAAAACAAATAACGAGACCCAGTGTATCTGGTCTGTGTTTGACAGGACTGCACATGACCTTGCCGTGGTATGTCAGAGCATAAGGCATCCTTTGTAAGGCTAAAAGTCAACCAAACTGCCTTTACTTAACCACAGCCTGAAAGGAAGAACAAATCCCCAAGTCTGGTATTTCTTTATGAATACCCTTTGGACAACCTCCTACCCCATGACAAGAACAGAGTATTTTGCATTACTACCCAGTACTGTCACTGCAATTATCCCATGAATTTGTCTTGAGGCTGAAGGACAGCATACTACTCATGTTTTGTCCTGACTTGTAGTCATCTTTGAAATCTTAAACAAGGTAACACTGATCTTTAAAATAGGCAATTATTCTATTTTTTTCTCCCTTGCATTTTGCCACTACTCCTATTGGTCTTGCTCTGCCCATCTCCTCTCAGCAGTTTTCACATGGCAGTTTTTTGTTAAACTTACAAAGCAAGAAGAAAAGTTACTCCAACCTCGCACAAAACAACAGAGAGGTTTACTTTTGTGAAGACTGAAAAGATTAAATCTCAGATTTTAAGTCTGAAGTTTAGAGTTCACCAGAAACTGCAGAACCTCTTTATATACTACCATATAAAACAATCATGAAAAATGATCAAATCTAATCACAGGACAGTTAATAGGAAAGGATCTACATTTCCAGAAGTAAAAGGCAATACTTTCAAAAGAGAGATCCTAACGAACATGAAATGGATTCTGACAAAGAGGATACAGAGAATACACAACTAATAATGCACAATGGAGAGGAGTAAGGTATCTCTGAAACACTGGAATTGTGATACTGCCACCCACAATTAGAAAGAACTGACACTTTGGACAGACAACTTTTACAATGTACTCAGGTCTGTTTATGCTCTAAAGACTAAATCCCTCCCAATACATGCAGTTTAAAATTATTTTATCACATAAAAGTAAAGAAAAAGATTTTCAAATGCTCCGTATTTGTTAAGCATATCACATCTAGCTGACTTTCAGTGCTGGGGTTTTTTTTTCCCCATGTAACTTACATCTTCAAGTCAAGCTACTTGTCATAGTTCTAATAAAATAAACACCACTTTAACAATTTCACTGTAAAATGACTTGGATTCAGCATCCATCCAACATTTATTTTATGTCATCATTATTTAATATTCATGAAATGTTAGAATACTTCTCCCAGAGCATTAGAAACATGCTCAACAGTATAAATAAGGAAATAGGCTCCTAAATCAGTTGGCAGTAGTAACAAAAAAGAATTCAATTCTTTGTAGAAAAAGATGCAAATTAAATAATCAGATGTTGCGACTCATTTTTTGAGGTCAGGCAAAAGTACTTGCAAGCAAGGTTTTAGCACATAGAGAAGATGTGAGGAAAGGGATGAAATAAACAAGCAAAACTCACCAAAATGTACACTGCAACTTTCTTACGCTAAAAAATACTAAACTCAACACTCCAGCTGAAGTCCTGGAATGCTAACAGACTGTGTGTAACATTTTGTGTAGATGCTCTAGTAAGGGCAACTAAAATGAACCTGCTTCTATTACTTTTTAGCAGCATACACAAGGAAGTTCAACATCTTTGGGTTTTATTTCTTCTAGTACTTATTAGAACATACAGCTCCAGATATTCTTCTGATCTCTATTCCTGAGAAATTATTAGTCATTTATGTGCACAAATAGAATATTTACCTATGGTTATCAATGAGAGAATAATACACTTTGCTCACAAAACACATATTACTTGACACACAAAAATCTAAATTATAAACTCTGGCTGTTTATGAAAAGAAGCTGAAAATGCCCACAGCTTTTAAATTATCTTTCATGTACTTTACCCAATTACAGACTAGAGCAATGCCCTCAGAACAGAATGGTTCAGCATACCAGTATAAGAGAGAGAGACCATCAAAACGCTCTGGTTCATCTTCATCCCCTGGAGAAAGCAAGGACATCCTTCAGCACGGCAGGAGAAACACGGACAGTGCAACCAAAACACACTGGAGGTTTCCAGTTCAGCCAGACAAAGGTTATGGGCGGGATGATTTCTGCTACCAACTAAAAAACCCAAACACAGAGCTCCAGCTGAGCGTCTCTGCCTACTTAATCTTCTCTGAAAGCCTCTGCGTCACATGCACTAATTCACCTAGGGAGGTAATGCTTACTTTTTCTCTCTTTGAAATGGCCATTTAGAGCAACTTCTAATACTGATAAATGCAAAGGAGAAAATTTACTACACTGTGATTAAGCAGTCTAGATCCAGCAGCCAAAGGCAAATGAGATGATTAAAAGAAACTTATTTCCTCCTGTTCTTCTAATAATTTATTTACATGCTCCCTGCAAACAAGGTCAAAAGCAGTAACTCATGACCTTTCTAAAGCAATCTTCCTAGCAGACTGGATTATGCACAGCCACACAAAAGGGAAAGCCAACAAAGCAGACTGAAAGTATTAATGAAATGAATGCCATTATGCTATTATTTTTCATTCTCAATCATGGCATTGGCCTGTGCCATGATCTAACTTGATTTTTAGACTTTCAATATCCAGCAATCAAAAGTCAACCCAGAACGTGAGTTATGTATTTTCTCTAGAAATGGAAGCTGATGTGCTTTTCTGTGAAAGGAAATAAAACTGCCAAATTAATGTCATTACACTGAGAATAACCTAGTTGACAAAGTCAGACGTATCAGCCCTGCTCCCAGAGGTCAGACCCTGCTGATAGGAGGTTTGGTCTTGCAGATAGATGCAGATTTTCAGAAGTTCTGAGCACCTGACACCATTTGGTTAATGATCATTTCCTTCCAGGCTTGCCTCAAAAGAAGCACCCCTACTACTCCCCCTCTCTGTAAAAGATCATACCAAGACTGCAGCTTGAAATTAAACCCAACTACCCTGCATTCACCGAGGGCTTTAAGTAGAAAGGTGAATCCTCTCTGGCCAGGAGCAACCCTGGGATCAGACAGCATCTGTCAGGTCTGGAGCCTGCAGCAGGAGGGCTTAGCTATGCCAGGAATGCAAACGCTTATCTCAGGCACCTTTTTTTTTTTTAAAGCTGCAGTGACTGTGGTTTCATTAGCAGATAATCCTTCTGGGGAAAGGATACCTTTGCTGAGAGACAACATGCTGAACAGTGTTCAAATAGACAGAGGTCAGTCCTCAGAGCCTGCAATGCACACACAGAAGGGGCAGAGTGACTCACCACAGATTAAGGATCAGATCAGAGATGAAAATGGGAACATAAAGCAGCCTTCCCAGTTCCCAAAATGTGAAAAGCCCCACTGGAACAGTGATCAAATCCATTCAGAGATGAAAATTTGCCCCTTTGTAGCCTTTTCTCAGTCGGTTCACTCTGCTGGTGTTACTGGCATTACAGAAAAGCCACTGATATTTTAAGCCTCATATCAATTAGATTTGCTCTAGGCAAGGTTACAGAAGATAAAATACCCATAGTTTTTCTCCAACAAAATTACCTCTGTTCGTAACAACAGTGGAGTTCAATTTGTGGTATCAATATCAGGGGCATTTGTCAAAATGCATCACTCAGACCAACCAGTGTCACATTTTCTGCTATAGAAACCCCCCAATTAATACATGGCTCAAGGTTCTGCATTTTCCTTGTAAAAAAGCAAAAAGTTATTTTTATTAAACCAGACACAGCTTCTGAACAGTTTTGTCTTATTGCTGCCATTTTATTAGAGTTATTATCAGTAATAAATCACTTGTTCAGACAATTGCTCCTCCATCCCTTCTTCAAAGTAAACCGTGCTTTGTTCAGCTTCCTGAACTCACCCCCGAGGGTTCTATCCCTCTTTACCTTCAAATTCTGTTGCTGTGCTGCTTTTAATGAACGACAGCATCATTGCTTCTCTTGCAATTCCTTTGCCTTTCAAGAACATGCTCAGAGGAACACAAATTACTTTTTAGTTCCAGAAAGATCTAGGAAAATTGTAACTCAAACCTCCACGAAATTGAGTATACATGAGTAAGACTGAATTTTTAAGAGTTACCATTTGTTATTAAGTACGATTCCTTTCCAAACAACTGGAAAACTATTCCATTCTGGCAACATTTGTAATTACAACTTGCCTTTCCCAAGGGAAGTTTTGCAATGCTTTAGCAACTGAGATGGATTACAGGATAATTTAGCAGATGACAAAAAGATCTGCAGGATCTTTGGAAATTTAATTCACAGGAACTTTTTTGTTATAAATAAACCAAAGGCCTTTTACAAAAATCCTATACAAATCCATTATGCAACTGTAGCTTTTCAGATTCACTAACCCTAAATTCAGATTTTAAGGACCACAGGCAAAGGAATGCTGTATCATATATCATAGATGAGCATTCAGTATGATCCATCCAAACCCACTCATTATTCAAAATACATTTTGCTGATTAAGTTATAAAGATTAAAAGAAAATATATGTCATTATATGGCAACTGTTAAGCCTGAAAAAACCTTGGGCAACATTTTAATAGTGGAGAAGCATGAATGGTTTGAGGCTAACCCCTGAGCAGAAAAGTAAAGTATGATTTAAAGTTTAGGTAAACTTCAGTTAACATATAACCAAGTCCATTCTTGGAAGCATCAAGATCATCTCCCATAAAAAACCAAAATTCCAGTCTGCCATCAGCATGTAGCTGAAGTGCAGTTATAGGTGCCTTTCCTGTTCATCTCTCATGTGAAAAACTGCCTTTGGAATACAGTGAGCTAGGAACTACTCATGTAAACTATTCATCTTTCACATGACTCTAGCAAGCCACAGCTGTCTTAAAGATGGATCTTTGTGATCATGTACCCTGAAATTCCATCAGACAAGCAGATTGTTGGCTTCTTCAGGTCCCAGTGAAAAGCAAGTTAAGTTTTTTTAATGTTTTGTGGTTTTGTTTTTCAAAACAGTCAAGTTCTTTATGAGGTGGCGTAATTCTAAATCTATGCTTAATTGTTTTACTGTTCTTCTGAATGCTCTTTGCTGGATTCTATTGCACAAGTACAGCAAACATGGTAAGTCCAGCAAGAGCTGCCTGTGCCTGGTTTTAATTCTGGTTTTGATGACAGCATTGGTGTGGTTTTTTGGCAGTTTGGGAAGGGTCTGGAGTTAGTTTTCAATCATGACTGATTCTGTGTTTGACATTTAGAATCTGATCCAACTCTTAAAAGGATAACATTATGTTTTACAGAATTAATATAATTATTATTTTATATCCCATGACACTGGTAAAAATATGATGGTTCCTAAGCACTACATATAAAATATTAAAGGTATAGAGACAGAGTATTCTGAAAAATTAATGCACTGTGATACAAAACCTTCATACCATATCTTATGCTACTGCAGGTAGCCCAGATGTACAAGGAAGTGATCTACTATATACAAGTATGTTTTCATACTTCAGAAGCATTAAATTAAGAAATCTCTATGCAGGGTTTTATCTCTACAAAACTAGTCCCAACCAAGTGCTGATTAACTTAATGAAAAGATTAAGGGACATTTCCTCCCCTAATGTGTAAATTCACTGGTGTTGGTGTCAGCTCTTCTACGATGTTATCGCAGACTGCTTCACTGTGAAAGTTATTTTCCTTTAAGACTTCATCAAAACAAGATCCTACCAATGAAACTGCAAGAATTTTCGTATTATAATCCAGTAATTGTATTTCTGCATCTAGGGAAAAAAAAGTACTTACTCCTTCTCTGCATTTGTGAAGGGATCTGTACTGGACATCTCCTTAGAAGCTCATTAAAATAAAAGCTCAAAATGAAGAGTTCTGACACAGGCTCCTACCCAGGATCAAAACTGCTGAAAACAAAAAAGAGAAACCACTTTCTGAAATTTACATGGCCATTTTTATTTTCAGACACTGAAAACAATCTTATTTATTACTGACTAGTTGAAATCAAACTGGAAAAAGACAACTGCCATGACAAAACAGATACAATTAATTGCTGAAAACAGTTAACAACTTGGATTTTCCTGCAGGTAGTACCAAAACATTTCACATCCTAATTTCCTCTTAATTTATAAGGTAGAAATTAGGGTAAACCCAAATCCCTTGTGATTAAAATCTTCTAAAACAGGAAAGAATAGATTACAATTCTAGGATGAAGTAATGTAACTGCTGAAGGCAAAGACAATCTCTTTTCTTTTCCATTGAAAGTTACTTGGAGAGGGAATGTTGCTTGGAACATGATAAGGTGTTTTGTGAGTCTTCTTTTCTCATGTTTTTTTAACTTACTATCTGGTATTTAGTGTCTCTGAACTTCTCATGTGAAGTTTGTCGAACAGGTCAAAACACACAAAATGGGCTTACACACCACTAATGTAGCAAAACCCCCCAGAAATTCACGTTGTAATTTTATTAGTACATACAACAGGTTGACAAGAAATACAACTCTGGATGTACTGAACTACAATAATTTCAAAAACTGCTATAAAAGCATTAATGCAAAAAAATATCTGTTTGTATCAGTAGCAGCAAATCTTCCTGACCTTGTGAGGTGCACGGCTGAACCCTCACATGCCACAGCACAGAACAGGAATTATTTCCAAGACAAGAGGGACAAGAAACTCTCCCAACACAAAGGCAAAGACAGCACAGGTGCTCCTGGCACCGGTGTCACGCCACAAACCGTGGCCAAGATACAGCAGAATTCCCAGGTGCAGTGTCAGTCTCCTTAAAACCACACTAATTCCTGCGTGCCCGTATTTCTTGTGTGAAAAAAAATATTAAATCCACTCTGGAACACCACAAATGCTCCTGCAGTAAACGTTTTCAGGTTTTCCTCGCTAAAGGACCAAAAAACCCGGCATCTGAACACAGTGGAAATACCACAGTATGGCTACACGACAGCCTTTACCATTTTCTAATTCTACATGGAAAATGAAGCAGTACCAGGAGCTGCCAGTCCTTGTGTGATTCACGTTACTGGAACCACCACGGGAGAAGAGAAGCACCGCTCTAAAGCAGTAAATTCAAATATTGCTACAGCAAAGTTTATTACAGCGCATGGCACCAGCCGTGTGAAAAACTGTTGTTTGTGAATTTGCCCGGCTTTGCCCATGCTGAGGTTACCGCTGTTTACACACAGCGCTCGCTCCCTCCGCAGCGTGTCAATATCCGCGCCTGAACAACCAGTCCCCAGATAGGAAACTGACACGACACAAAGCACCAGCGGGGAAAAGGAACAGAACAATACCCGGTGTCAAGTGTGCACAAAAGGGGGACAATTGCACGGCCTAGGAGGGACCACCCGGAGCGGCCCCGCGCCCAGCGCCCGTCCTGGGGCGGCCAGCACGGAACCTGAGCGATAACCAGGTACCTGCGGGACCCGGGTCACCCTCAGTACACTGGTACCAGGTACCTCCGGTGCCGTGTACCTGCGGGACAACCACCCCTCCCGGTGACCCCGCTCCTCGTGGGCCTTTCAGTGCCGCTCCCGTCCAGCACTGCCCGCTCGGCGCGGTACCGGGGGCGCGGACCCCCGCCCGCCTGGGGGCTGTTCTAGTTACCTCGTACACAACCTGCGCCCGAGCCGTCCCGCTGGCGAGCGAGAAGGGGATAAACACAAGCGGCTCCGGCGGAACCCCCGCGCTCGGAGGGGGCGCGGCGGGCGGGGACACGATGGCGGCTCAACCCGCCCTCTCCCGCTACCTTCCCGCCTCCGCTCCCGCCCCGTTCCCGTGCCATTCCCCGCCCTGTTCCCACCTCCGTCCCGCCCCGTTACTGCCCCGTTCCCCGGCCACCTGTCCCAAGAGCCCCCGCGCTGCGGCCATGGCGCTGTGCGGGCGAGGTTGGGCACGCTGCGCCCGCGGGCTGCGGCTCGGGGCCTTGCCCCGGCCCGGGTTCTGCGGGACCCGCGGAATGCGCAGCTCCAACCCTTTCACCCGGCAGCAGGAGGAAGAGTGGCGGCGCCGGAACCGCTCGGCCGTGGGCTACATCGCGGCGGCGGCCGTGGGCATGGTGGGGCTGTCGTACGCGGCCGTGCCGCTCTACCGCCTCTACTGCCAGGTACGGGGGGCCCGCGGCCGGCGCCGGTTCCGCGGGCGCGGGGCCCTCACTGCCCTTCCCTGACAGGCCACGGGGCTCGGCGGGACGGCGGGCGCGGGGCGCGGCGCGGAGCGGATCGAGCGCATGGAGCCCGTGAGGGACCGCGTCATCAGGGTCACGTTCAACGCCGACACGCACGCCAGCATCCAGTGGAACTTCAAACCGCAGCAGAGCGAGATCTACGTGAGTCACCGCCTTCCCCCCGCGCAGACCCCGCTCGGGGTGGAGGAGGCCTTTAAGATCATCCAGTCCAACCCTGTAACCCCTAAACCGCATCACCCAGCGCCAGGTCCAGACGCCTCTTGAACAGCTCCTGGCGTGCTGACTCTACCCTGGGCAGCCCTTTCTAAAGCCTGACCACACCAACNGAGTGTCCCCTGTCTCAAGGCCATTTCCTCCGCTCCTCTCAGTGCAGGGCATGGCAGAGGAGCCCGATCCCCACCTCACTACACGCTCCTGGCAGTAGTTCTAGAGAGCAGTTCTGTGCCCTTTTCGTGAGACTAAACAACCCCAGCTCCCTCAGGTGTTCTTCACAAGACATGTTTTCTGGACCTTTCACCAGCTTTGCTGCCCTTTGCTGGACATGCTCCAGCACCTCAATGTCCTTTTTACAGGACATTGTATGTAATGCACCTCTGCCCCCCCATCACGCTATCAAAAAAGCTACTGAAACTATATTTATATATACATTTCATGGTATATACACCACATGCACATGGTATATGCACTGCAAAAATGTGTATAACAGTATATCTAAGCCTGTACTTTCTCCTCTTGCCCTATCCTTATAGAAACTGTATTTATGATTTAAAAAGTCACAAATCATTTAACTTTTTTGTTTCAAATTAGTTCTCAAAATAAGGAGTCATCTTTCTTAATAGATTCTGAGTCCAGTACTGAAA
>VZTH01016182.1:17495-48647 GCA_013397815.1 Aleadryas rufinucha
CCCTCACTGCCCTTCCCTGACAGGCCACGGGGCTCGGCGGGACGGCGGGCGCGGGGCGCGGCGCGGAGCGGATCGAGCGCATGGAGCCCGTGAGGGACCGCGTCATCAGGGTCACGTTCAACGCCGACACGCACGCCAGCATCCAGTGGAACTTCAAACCGCAGCAGAGCGAGATCTACGTGAGTCACCGCCTTCCCCCCGCGCAGACCCCGCTCGGGGTGGAGGAGGCCTTTAAGATCATCCAGTCCAACCCTGTAACCCCTAAACCGCATCACCCAGCGCCAGGTCCAGACGCCTCTTGAACGCCTCCAGGGATGGTGATTCCATCACCGCCCATGGCAGCTCCTTCCAAGGCCCGACCACACCCACAGTGAAAAATTTTTCTAATATCTAATCTGAGTGTCCCCTGTCTCAAGGCCATTTCCTCCGCTCCTCTCAGTGCAGGGCATGGCAGAGGAGCCCGATCCCCACCTCACTACACGCTCCTGGCAGTAGTTCTAGAGAGCAGTTATGTGCCCTTTTCGTGAGACTAAACAACCCCAGCTCCCTCAGGTGTTCTTCACAAGACATGTTTTCTGGACCTTTCACCAGCTTTGCTGCCCTTTGCTGGACATGCTCCAGCACCTCAATGTCCTTTTTACAGGACATTGGATGTAATGCACCTCTGCCCCCCCATCACGCTATCAAAAAAGCTACTGAAACTATATTTATATATACATTTCATGGTATATACACCACATGCACATGGTATATACACTGCAAAAGTGTATACATATACATAAAATTATATAGTATAACAGTATCTCTAAGCCTGTACTTTCTCCTCTTGCCCTATCCTTATAGAAACTGTATTTATGATTTAAAAAGTCACAAATCATTTAACTTTTTTGTTTCAAATTAGTTCTCAAAATAAGGAGTCATCTTTCTTAATAGATTCTGAGTCCAGTACTGAAAGAATAACCTCAGAAAATAAATGCACACCATATATAAATCTGCTTATTAAAAAAGCTCTGTATGTTCCTGAACTGCTGAGAGTAATAGAAGACTCAAGCAAAATGGGTAAGATTAAAAATACATTGAAAAGTAGTGAAGCTTTTAATTTTGAATATGAGTGAATTGCATGTAATCAAAAATATTTGTGAAATAACCAATTTGAAACAGCAAAAGAGAAAATAAATTCTAGGCAAAGTCTAAAGAACTTGGTTTGTGGGGTGGAGGGCTGCAGTGGATTTAAAAAGAAAAGAAAATCACTGTACAATTATGTTACACAGGTGGTACCAGGAGAGACTGCACTGGCATTTTATAAAGCAAAAAATCCTACTGACAAACCAATAATTGGAATCTCCACCTACAACGTTGTCCCCTTTGAAGCAGGACAGTATTTCAATAAAATACAAGTAAGTGTGAACAAACCAGAGATTGCATTTTCCTTTACACGAACGAAAACAGTTACCCATAAATTAACTTTTTAATCCTGGACACCATTCTTCGTAGGCCAACATTTTAAGAAAATACCTTGATTTTTTTCAAATGACCAAGTGCATCAATTCATTCATAGCCTTACTGCCCTCACACCAAGCTGCTCATCCCATCAGAGTGGCTCCAAAATCTGTGTTATTTAGCACCACTCTGAGGGCAGGCAGAACGATGTGAGCTGGCCTGGCCCCTTGACACCTTTACACACTTCATTAAGCTGATTTATTTTTTTCCTGTATCACCATAGCAACAGAATTGCTGTCTTGTTGCTCATCTTACTGATCCTTCCCAGGATTTTAGGGGTGTACAGGGAATGAGAGTTTATTTTAAACCATGAAGATTTCTCTCATGTTGGCAGAGATATAATTTATCATCACTATTGCTGTCTAATTGTGGATTCCCTCCCCCACAGTGTTTCTGTTTTGAAGAACAGAGGCTAAATCCTCAGGAGGAAGTGGACATGCCTGTCTTTTTCTACATTGACCCAGAGTTTGCAGAGGACCCTAAAATGGCTAAAGTGGATTTGATCACCCTCTCTTACACCTTCTTTGAAGCAAAGGAAGGACAGAAGTTGCCACTTCCTGGGTATCAGTAATGGGCCTTCTCTACAAAATGTGACTTCTGCTACATCTGAGTGCCGGTTTTGAGGCCATTTTTCCTTGGAAGAAAGAACTGCAGGAGTACTGTGCACTATGAAATTATATTATTAAACCACCATGGGCACATGCTGTTAGGAAAGTATATGTGTATATATATATGTATTTTTTTAAACCAACGTAATGTATCCCTATTTTTTAGGGATAGTATTTCTTCATCACACAGTGGAAGGGAACACACTGTTCCTGAAATAGAGAGGGTTTTCTCAGGCCATCTCTTTGTAAGATGTTATCTGAATACTGCAAGGCAAATTTTTAAACCAACGTGTAAATTAAGATCTTCATTTAAATACAGAAGAAAAAAATCAGTTAATTAAGCATCTAAAATTCCATTTTTGGCTCTGGAAAATAACTTGCATGTGAAGTTACTTTGGAAAAAGGTAAACCCAGATAATAAATTAAGGTAATTTCATAACTAAACAAAGTTAGACTGTATTTCTGTGTAACCCTCCCTGGCACAGGAGGATGTGATGATTCAGAAGGTGATGCCCTCTCATGTTATTACTGAATCAGTAGTTCATTTGGTAAGAGCAGACTGCTCTAAAACTGTTATCATGAGAACAGTAATTTAAGCGTAAGCACATCAGACCTGTGGGATGGTTTCCATTTGGAAACACCATGTTATTTCCGTGCTGTGTCCCACTCATTTGAAGTCCCTGTGCTGCTAATGAGTGCTCTGTGTCTCTGCAGAGGGCTGTACTCTGGGCACCTCCACAGGAGACAAGCTTGGCTTGTGTGTGACATGCTTTGAGGGGAGGGCAGTGCATGAACAGCTGCTCTGAACTGCAGCTAAATGAACAGCATTGGAGTCTCCTCAAAAACCAAAACCAGCCCACTCAGAGGCTGAGTTGGCCAAAGCCTGCCCAGCAGCGCAGCAGCTCTTCAGGGGGACTCTGTTCACCATCAGAACACATAAGCCTGTATTTATTTAACTTTTGGTCATTATCTGTGGGGTAGGTGTAATAACACTTTATCACTGCCTTGCAGACCAGGAGTGAGTTGCAGAGCAAGCTCAAGTAACCTGCTCATTTTCAGACGGAAACTAATCTCAGCCAGTACCTTTTCTGCTGGGCCAGGTCTTTCTACCCCTTCCAGCAGAGAAGATCTAACAAAGTAAGGCTAATGTTGGTTAGCTTGGAGTCTGACAAGGCAATGGGTACTTCAGAAATAACTTCCAGTTACTTCAGTCTCAATTATATTTGCATTCAGTAATTCAAAAAGTGCTTTTCTGAAAATGAATGGATGCTACCTTTGCAATGCATTATTGTACCAATTACTTGTGTTGGTTAAACAGATTCTGGATGACATACTTCACTATATATTAAAAGACTGAAAACCTGTCATTCCTTCATCTTTCTAATGCATTTTATCCAGCAGAACATGTGGAGCCCACACAAATGAAATACATGTGTATGAAGATAGCAGCAGGCTTTATAATTCCAGTATGCTTCAGGGAAAAAAAGTATCATCAAGACAAATCTTTGAATCCAGGCTAGGGGAAAAAAAAACTTCTTACCTCAGTTGTCTTTAGTCCATTGTTGTCCTTCTAAAAGCTGAACTGATTATGGCAATTCTCCACCCATTGCTTTATTCAGGCCACGTTCTTCAGAAGTAAAGGAATATCCCTGGCAAGTGGCAATTCCTTAAAAATGTGGGTTCTCCCCACGAGTTTGAAAGCCCAGATTTGCACAGGTGCTGAGCACATTCCCTCTAGAACACAGGCTCTAACCTTGGTAATGAGCCAATTCCCCATCTATCTGTGACCACTGCTGCTTTATACACGGAGAGGTTCCGTCAGCAATTGCCCATTATGGATTGCACTGGAACAGCCCACTTTGATTTGTTACCCTTCACTGTGGGGGTTCTGCCAATACAACTCAGCTGTAGGGGAAAAATTTAAAAAATCAATCCATCTCAAATCCTATTTTCAGCTGTTTTCTCAAGCTGCAGTCCAGACCACTGCAAATATGCAAGAAAAACTAGAGTAAAGCAACTCATCTTTTCACCTCAGCTTACAAAACCCCCGACTTCGTCAAGGTTGTGTTTTGGATAGAAGCAAGGGGTTCTAATGGTCCTGCAGCAAACTGCACAGATTCACACTAAAATACTTCCAGTGCTACCTACATTTATGTTTCAAGGAATACACAAGCAGAGAAAAACTTGGAAGCAATGAGAGTTTACTTCTCAGCGTTTGCTTTTATTTGGAATTTTATGCTACAAAAATTGCAAAACCAGCTGAGAACTTTGTATCCCTTAAACAGTTAACATAAGGAATGTTTAAAATGCAGTTACTTCACAAATTAGCTTATCTGCTATGAACATGGACTAAGTTCTCAAATTTCTTATCAGCTATAAGTTCAGAGAACTATACCTGTTAAAGTGCACAGTTTACATTTAGCATTAAAATAGATAAGGCACTTAATAAAAGATAAACCAGTTATTAACAGGGTTAAACAACTTAATTAAAATATATGGGTAACTATTGCTCATCTGCATTGTAGATAATTAATTTTTCCTTCACCAGAACAGTCTCTGCAGGGCAGGAACATCGAAAGAAATAATTGATCCCCCTCCAATATTTACTGAGTAAATAAAAGCGACAACAACAACATAGGAACAAGCAGGTTTTTTTCCTGTTCAGTTAATTACAGATGACAGCACTTTGTGTCCCAGCTTAGGTTCTTCCCAAGACAAAAATCCAACTATACTGTGGGTTTTTAGGAAGAAAACAAAAAAGGAAAATCTGTATTAAGGATGTAGGAAAGTAACACTGCACGTCTTCAGACATCTGTCAAGAGGTCAATTTTAGAAAAAAAATTTATATATCAAAACCCCCTGACAGATTTCTAGGGAGATGAACACAGACAGCAGTGAGGCTGAAAGAGAAACTGGATTCTGCAGTTTCTGTGAATGTAGTGTCCTTTTTGTATACTTGTGCCAGGTGTCAAGTGTTACTTCATACACAGGTGAATTTGGAAATCCCATTTTAAAGGCCCCCAAAATACTTTAAAATAACCACTCAAGTGACTTTGAAGAACACACAGCTGAACATTTAGGACAAATTGTCAAGGTGTAGAGCCAAGTAACTCTTCAGCTTGCACACAGCTTAGTATCCGACAGTAATTATTTGTTGTGTCAAAATGCAAAATCTCTTCTGTTATTTACTTGTAGTTACAGGAAGCACTGCACAGGACCAGCACCAGAGAGTGTTCAGGAAAGGACTCCACCTCCACCTTCAGTCTGTGTTCTTTTAAACTTCTGTCTTCAGCACAACATCAATTTCTTCATAAATAGCTCTGAAAGAGGAGGAGCAGGGTGACTCCTACATCACATTTCATTTTGACAAAATGCACCAGGGAAATCCTGCCCAAAGTTTACAGTGTAGCTTCCCTTGCAGGATGCCCAGGTTTCCATGGAAACAAAGAGCCAACCCTGCTCTGATTGTACATTTAATGAGGTACCTCTGGACATTGTTAGTTTTGATCAAACAAGTTTGGGAACAGGACTGCAAAACGCAAATGGCAAGTGCACCACTGTGCAATTACCACACTAATTAAAAAAAAACAGTGGAAGCTTTGTTGAGATTTCCCTAGCTCAGAATTCAATGGCTCCTTGGAAATAAGTTTTGTATAGATAGCTCAATTTTTTTGCAATTTACTGTTAGAAAGGGGAGTTCTGCCATCTGTTAAGTTTTGTATTAGTTTGCTGTCTCACTATTTTGGCCTTCTAGAGAGGCACAGCATCCACTCCCTTTTGTAGTTTATATTTAAATTGAGGATTTTTTTCATATGCAGTAGAAAAACATTCTTTAAAAAACATGATTGCTGTGAACAGGAATTCCTTTGGTTACCTTGTTCCAGAACTACTTGTGCTGAAGTTCTATCAGCTTCCTCCAGCAGGACCCTGACCATATTTCCTTCACCTTTCAGTATCACTGGATAGGATTTTAGTAATTTTGACACAGCTTTACTCCTCCATTTTCACAGATGCCAGTTAATGAGCAAACTACAGTTTATTCCTTAATTGGTCATGCCAGAAATATTGGAAGAAAACATACAAAATGCAGCAACTGCCATTTACATCAGCGATGCAGTTGGTCAGTTAACTCAGCCTAAGTAGAAGTGGTCTGTTTCTCCTCTCAGAAGAAAAAGCCACTTTGCCTTTGGCACCTCAGAATTTTGAAATTCTATTTTAAAAGTTACTTACTCAGTGGGAGCCAAGGGATCAAATTCCATTATCTCATAGTAATGAGGTGACTGTGACTTGTTCTTTGATGTAGCTGAAGAATAAAGACAGGCAGACACATTCAGATTTAAATGAGAATGAAAAGCATGATTACTGCACCATTTTTTTGTCTTCCTGAAAGTAGCACATTATCTGCTATGGATTCAGCTGCTTTAAATGCTAAAATGGACAGATGTGTAATAGCATCGATGAGCAATATGACTGTCAATGTTTGTTGCTGCTCCTAGTCACCGACAGCCGTTATGTAAAGGCCTTAAGTTCTAACACGAAAATGAAACATGAAAGAAGTGATTTGCAGTATTTATTACCTGCTGGTGATGGTCCATTCGCTGGCACAGTCTGTCCAGCCTGCAGATTTATTGGGTTCAGAGGCACTGGGCTTAAAAGAGTCACCAACTAAGGACATAAAGCAAAACAATTCATAAACAGATTGTTCTATGAGAACTGGTTTGACTTAACTTATGTAATTGCTGACTTATCTTTAATCTCTGACTACTGCAGGTAAAATTCCAAGGGCAACAGTTAGCAACCCAATTAATCTTCATTCTCCACACAACCTTCAAAGCAACTTCTAGTGTTCTATAGCACATCTGTATAATTTACTTCTCTGTGATTTTGTTACACTACACAGATTCAAACATCTGCTTTGATTTGCAGTTTAAAATAAGGACTGTGCATGTTTGTTTGGGAGCTGCTTCTCATCTTTTCTATTTCATACCACCTTCATAACATTACTTCAAAGCCCCTTCATATTCTTCCCATTCCTTCTGTCATGGGTGTTTCTCCGCAGCATGACATTTGTCCTGCACTGTACTTGGGGCTTAAGTGACTTTTTTGGTGGGCTGTGTTTTTTGGGGGGCTTTGGGTTGTTTTTTGTATGTTTGTTTTTAATATCTTATTTGAGATAGAAAATACACCAGAGTGACATCATGGCAACAGGAGGAGATCTCAGCTTGCTTCGCATAGCAACAAATTAAACACAAATGATAGAGCAAGTGCTTTCTGCAAATTGCCCTGGGATTGTGCTGGACCCATGGAAACAGGCTTCCACATTAGGATCTGTGGCAGCAAAAGAGGAAAGTTGACCTGGTCACCAAGTAGAATGCTCCCTGAGGTATGGAGAAGGGCCACAGAAGAGATCTTTGCGTCCCACTTGGACAGCAGTTGGGGTAAATCCAGAAGTTCTCATTTGACAGCTGCCAGACAAGAATGGTCATCCTGAACATAAGTATTACTCACATTGCTATATGTGTGTCCAGCTGGGCTGCTTACATTATTGCTCTGTGCTTCAGCTGCAAATCTAGGAGAGAGCAACACACTGAATGTACGTAAGAAATGATCAAAACTGTTCATTCTGATTTTTCTTTTTTTTTTTTTTTGACTGCTCTGTCTTTCCTGTGTGTCACAACCAAGAGCAGCATGGGCAGATGGACCAGTGTCCCATGCATAGGAATTACAAGGACACCTCTCCTGTCTTAAACTCTTTTACTGACCTGTTTCATGTTTCTCCCTTTCCCTGCTGAAAGTCAGGTACATTTATGTCTATTTATGACAAAACAGTGCTGCAGGCTAAGTGTATTTAGAACCCTCTCAAGCAATGTCTAGCACAGAGGGAATTTTCACTTGTTTTACTGGACTAATATGTAACAGTAGTAAATCTGTGTCCTCAGAGCTTCTTATATTCATTAGATGAATTACAGAGCACTAATACCCCTAAGGATCTGTTATCCATTCCCATTCCTCGATAAGAAACTACTCACGGGGATTGATGAGCTTTTGTAGGAGCTGCTGAATCCAGCTGTGGGTAAATTGATGGATGAGGCCTGGTTTTATCTTCAGGGTGTGCAGATAGGCCATCTGAAATTCAAAGTGATAATTAATGATAAGTTAAACATTATTATGCAAAAGTATCTACTTGTCCTTTGAACAGTGAAAGAGTAAAGTTTTTGTTTGGAAGGCCTATAAAGAGTCTGAAATGAATTGCTGTTTATCACATGAAAGGCAAAAATTTAATGACTCTGAAAAGTCTTAGATCCAAGATATTTATCTCTATATTTACAGCATCAGCAGAGCTCTACATGGTAGATACCACTTAAAACTCTTTTCACTATTTGTAAAGGATTAAAATGGAATTCTAGGCATTCACTCCCAGGGGGACATTCACACCTTTAGCTTTAGTATATGGACTTCCCTAAAGTGGATAAAGGAGGGGCTTCTGCAAACAGTAATTCAGGGTACCTGAAGCCAAGTCTTTCTAACACTCCTGAAAAAACTCCTGTTTCTTCTTTCCAAGTCCACAGAACAAGCAACTACCAGAGTGTTTTACAGGCCTCACTGCAGTAGAAAACAGAGCATGTTCTACTGCTCAAATCTATGTAATGGGGGAAAAAGATTATTGTAAAAAAATTACAGGCAACCTTATACTACCTTACAGTTTTGCTCCTATGGACACATTTCAATTCTCCTTTCAAGAAAATTTAAGGAACATCCTTAAGGAGTATCTTTGTTTTCTCTCTTACAAGGAACTTCTTGATTCCTCCATAAGCTCTTGTAGGTTTGTTTTAGGGAAGCAGAATGGAAGGGAAAGGGGCATTCACCACTTACTTGGGCCTGAAGGGGACATGGCAAGGTCACTTTGCACCACTGCAGACACAGAAGATGGAGAATCTATGGAGAGGCCAAGTAGGTCACTTGAGGGAGCAGATGGCTGTTTCCTGTACAGCTTAACATTTGAAAAAGAATTAAGTTATTTTGGGTTTTTCTTGGTGTTTTGTTTTTTTGGGTTTTTTTTTAAACGAACTTGCATAGTTTTAAACAAATTACTGTTTTCACAAAATAAAAACTTTTAAAACCTTAGTATTAAGAATTGGTAAGTATAAGAGAAGATCAGGACTCTGTGTGTGTGAAATGTAGCTAATGAAACAAAATATGCATTTCAGAAAAAGATCAATTTCAAAAAATAAAGAAAAGCAGCTCTGAAGTAGAAAATAGAAAGGACTCAATTCTATAAAGCCATTCTGAACTTGTTTAGTTACAGGTCTGATATTTATCTTTTGATCAATCCTGTACAATTTTTTTCATGCTACTTACTTGTGTTAATGAGATTTGACATGTACTTAGGAGACTGATTTTTTTCCAGTCCCATTTTGGATAGAAAAAAAATCAAAATCACAATAATGTTTCCTAGGACACAGAAAACAGTTCCCTTCCTTTCTTCTGTGAATGTGTTGGAATTAAAAATGTAGCCAGCCAAAGGTTTAATAAAACCACATGCCTGAATCACACAGGTTTGGTCAAACCAGATGGAAAAAAAAAAAGAGTAAAAGATGATGCATTTTAAACTCAGAGTCTCCTTAATAACACAAAAATGCAAAGACTGCACCATTTGGACTATAAACTAACCCAATAGTGCATCCATCAAGCAAAACCATCCACCTACATAACCAGAATGTAGTAGTAGTGGCTTTTCAAGAAAAACAAGATCATCTTCTACCTTTTTTAATAATTGCCAGCAGTATTTCAGCATTCACAATGCATTTTCATATCGAGTCCTAGACAACTGCACAATTACAGCTTAGCAGAAGCTGAAACATGTGCAAAACTACTTTGGGCAATATAATTAACAACCATAATTATCAATCAATAAAGGACAGTCATTAAAGATTTGCTACAAGCCATTATTCACAATTCAGAAAAAAGCTTTGACTCAGGAAAAAAAATCAGCAGCAAGGGTGAATTCAAATTGCAACAGTATTTCAGCCTCCAGATCATTAACAGAAAACAAATGAAAAGAACCTATGGTTTCTCATTTTGTGCATGGCAGATAATTGTGCTTAGCTGGAGAGGCAATAACCCAGCATTTGAATAGATCTCTCCCTCATTTTTCTTGCCCAGGCTTCCCTCTTAGATTTGACATCATTTGCTGCTTTAGTTAGAAGAATTTGCATGAAATTCTGCAAGTGAGACTTTAGAGAAACCAGGCAGAGTAGTGTCAGTCTGTTGTCTGCTGCACCTCTCAACTAGAAAATAAAGTTGTGCATGTATCAGAAGTGTATTTTTCACAAGGAAGAGCAGAAGGAATGTTTGCAGTCCTGCAGTTCAGGAGCTCATCCTGAATTACCTCCTCCCGCTCACGCTGTATCCTCTGGTTCTCCAGGAAACGAACTCTGTTCCGTGAGAACCTGTTGAAGGTGCAGAGTTAAATGCTCGTTCTTACATTCCTGTGATGTCCTTGAAGAATATGAAACCAGTAATAATCAACGTTTGATTCTCAAAAGGCTCCAGAAGCACTGAACAAGCACTCCAAGGGCTGTCTCTGGGGCACCCATCTCTCTATGGGCAATGTGACTCCCATTCCAGGGCTGTGGTCCTGGGATCTCCTACACCAACATCAGCTGGTTTGCTCCTCCCTCACGTTTGGAGAGAGCCATCTGCTTGTTCCCAAACAAAACCAAGGCTCCTCTGACAGTGGTTTGCCTCTGTTCACACCAGGCAGGTAACTATGAACATCCACTGTGCCAAATCCAGCTCCTTCTGACCACAGCACTCATCCAGCTGAGTCCCAGGAAGCCTTCTGTCCTCAGAGCTCGGGGCATTCCCTCATGCCCTCCCAGGACAAACCACACACTGATTCTGGCACACAACCCTCTCATTAGTGCAGCCTTTGAAACAATTTTTTTTAAAAATGGAAACAAACAAAAATAACCTACCTGCATAAATACATATGTATTAGGAGTGATAACAGTGCTACTGTGGGTCCAGAGCAGACCCAGGGAGGTGACACTGAGCATCCAGAAGGTCACTCTGTTTCAGCACTAGGAGCCCTGAGTTGTACAGACAGGAGACTGTTTATCCAACTGCGTTTGCTGTTCAGGGTTACTGTACTAGGGAGGCCCAGAAGGAGTACAGATGCATGAAAAAACAGTAGGAAAAAAACCCCTTCCAACTGCAGAGCACAAAGTATTTATCTGAAATCCAGAAAGAACCAAGAAGCTGCAGAGACACTAGAGGGAGGCACTGCTACACACATGAGCTGCTGGTTGCACAGTGGAGATTGCTCTGGATTTAATTTGGATTCTACATTGATAATCAGAAACAGAAAATGCAGCACGACTCATCCTCCAACAACACATAGAGTGTGAAACAGCGGCAGCTCTTTAAAATCAGTTGGCCCTTTACATATCTCATTGTTCAGAGGGAGATCCAAAGAACAAATCTGCAACACAAAATTAACCAGATAGGTTTTTATACTTATCCACTCTGAAGTGCAATGGATCTGCACTCAGGAAGACCTGTTACATACAAACCAGAGCATTACCTTACTAGAATACAGTAGTTTTCTGTCCAAATTAATCACTCTTTCCTTCACCATGTCTTTACTGAGGAATCTGTTGAATTATACCCACAAGCTCCTATTCACAGTTCAAGCTTCCCAGCCTCACCAGTATTCATCACTTGTAACAAAAATGTAAGCCCACATCTGACTTCAGTGGATTTACACAAAAGCTGAACAGAATTCCTTTTTTGCTTATTACAAGGAAAAACCTCCTAAAGGAAGAAGTGAGCATACAGCTCTTCCAAGGCAGCTGCTGTAAAATCCACCGACACTACAGCAGACATAAGATTTAAGGGTAAATGAAAACTTAATGTTGTCATGATTAGGCCCAAAGGTTACGCCTGACACTTAGAAGAATTAGTGATCTTTTCAGTGCAACACTCAGAAGAGGATTAAAAAGAAAAGATTACTAAATTCTATAAATTTGCTAAATTTAATAAGGAACATTTGATGCATAATGATTCCTAGAACACTTTTTAGCTGTGGAAGAGATCAACTACTTAACATGGAAGGTTATCTCCTATTAAATCAGAACACTCTCCATAAGTATACTCGTGATATTTTGGGGAACAACACTGGAATTTTGAGTTGAAAACTGATTTCAGTTTTGCCAGCATCCAGTCATGCTACCAGTGCCATAACAGACAAATACCCAGGATGTCAACAGGAGTACTGCTGTGCTTTCATGTGTGAAAGAAGGAAACATTTTGTGCTGTAAGACAAGCAGAACAGTGTGTTTCAATCCAGCTGAGAACAGTGAGCAACTCTCCTAAGTGTGCAATGAGGCAGAAGGCTGCTCCATGGCCAATTCCTGCAGTAAAGCTGTCAAAATTGTTTAGAAAGGAGGACAAGGATTCTTTTCTGGAAGCACAGACACTTAACAGAGAGAGATAAGGATGAGCACCAGCACCAAAGGATTTGTAGCAGCTGCTGACAAATTCACTGGACTCTACCAAAAAGGGATGTCAAATTCCAAAATTATTTTTGTGCGCCTCCATCTGATTTCCTGTCCATGCTGTTAGCTTGCTTTACCCCACTCTAATGGCTTCCTAACTACTTTCCTGAATCATTTCTGAAGTGTTTAGGAGGCAGCAAATACATAATTTTCTCATTTTCAATCATATTTCTTTTCTGAATTTAAGGATAAAATCTGTCTCCATGGGGAGGATCAACACTAGGCATAGGGACCATCTCTCCATTAAGTGCATTTATTCAGGTAGGATTCCAAATGTGAGGAGAGAGGCCCTGCACTTACCTTTCATGTCCCAGGAGGACATTATTCAGATCTTCATTTACTTGTATTAGCTCAACAATCACATCTTCGTTCTCCACTGTCACCAGCAATTCCATGATCCTCTCCTGCATCATCCGACAGGTCTTGTACAATTTCTGCCCGAGGCAAGGGAAGGAAAAAAAATTACAAATCCTAACTGTGGTCTCTCAATATGTCAGTTCTGGAGATGAGTGATAAGACACTCAAGCACTGCAGTCACAGGTAACATTCCTTAATTTACACAAACCACAGGGGTACCAACCGCTGCAAATAGAACAATGTCCACATCTTTGGTCTCTGCAATGCAGGGTCACAACTCCCACCACCACATCACTCCCACCTAACCCCCACCTCTCAACCCACCTTCATTGCTAAAGATATATCTGTCTCTAAAGCCTAAATTACAAATTGCAAAATAACAAAGACACCTCTGAGTGATGTAGAGCCAATGTGATTTGATCCTGCTTGAAGCTGATTAAACTCAGCAGGATACCTGGACATAATCCTGTTCAATGTCTGCTTGAAGAAAAGATAATATTAGTCTGAAGGTCAGAAGTGCTCTGTGACAAGTCTCCAGCTCTAACTAGTCCTTTAAGTGGGAAGTCTGGACAAACTTAATCTATGGACTCTTGAGAAGGTAACACGAACCTTACAGAATCAGCAGATAGGAGAATTATGAGAGGTTATGAAGCAGAGTTTTACATTATTGCCTGGTGAAGTGGAAGACAGTCTGTTTATATTACTCCCCTCTGCAGATTTTGCATGTTCAAAGAAACAAATTCTTTAGCAACAGGAACTTTAACTCAGCCAACATTTTTTCTCACTCACACTGCATTTGCAAATGCAGGCTGGTTCTGCTTAAAGAAACAAAAAAACAAAGAGGGGGAATATGACTCTATTTGCACACTACTATTCAGAAATTGCTTTGATATACAAAGTGATCTGATTTGTCCTCAAAGAAATACATACTTCATGTAAATCAATTCTTTATGGAAAAAGAAATTTGCACCCCTTTGCTAAACCCATGTCAGGATTGCAGAGTGCTGTACTTTTCAGTACTGTATCTTCATGGCCCAGGATAAAACACACAAAAACGTATTCAGCTTAATTACATTTAAAACCTCCCCAACAACACACTTTACTACCTGATCCACATTTAAAAAAATGTGTATTTCTTATGACTCCATTACACAGGCAGACTAGGTCCTTTACAAGTGTCAATACTTAATAGAGAAGGAAATTGAGACACTCATTTCAGGCACGGATTTGCCTGAAAACTGGAGTTTTACAGTGAGGGAGTAGCAGCTGAAATAACAAGCATCAGTGATTCCAATACATTTGTGCTAATTCTTACCAGCTGCTGATCTGGGCCCAAATTCCTGCACATCCCTCCACTATCTGTTCACTATGTCAATGCACCATCCAGGACAAAAGTTTGTTACTCTTCTTGGCTGATCCTGAGCTATTCTTTAACTACAGTTATTGACCAGCATATTATTTCCAGTGAAATATGATATCTTAAGCCTTGTCCAAAACAGGGTGGGGAAAGGGAGGAGCCTGGCCACTACCGAAGAAAAAGAACTGAAAACACATTGCACTGATCAAGTTCACCTTGTCACAGTTTTTATCGAGGGACTGAAATCAATGTCTCCAACTCACTCAGAGTCTAAACACGCAGCTCTTTTAATAAAGGATTTTGTTCTGTGACAACAAAAGTCCAATCCAAGCAATGCAGGTAGTGCCACAAACAAAAAGAGAACATTAAACATTGCTCAAGGAAAAGGCTGGCCATGCCTGATGTTTTGCACCACTTGGTGCGCAGGGGAAAAAGAACGGAAAGAACAACAGTGAAAGGAATGAGTTTTCATTCACTCTCCCACATATGGGAACTCCACACCCTGTCCTCAACCTTTTGCCAACAATTTTATTACTGGGAGTGTCAATAAGAATCCACTGGTTTACTGTGGGCAGCTCAATCTGTGCACCCACACGTAGAAGTGCCACGGCAGGAGACAGGAAATGAAAGGTGAACTTTTTCTGTTTCCCAACCTTGTCATGGACTGGACAGAGGTGGTCAAGCACACTAAATCAGTGTATTCTCAACAGCACCCAGCAGGGGTTCGTTGCACAGGAAGATTTCTAGCCTGGGCAGAAGAAGTGCACTCAAGGCTTGCAAAAATTAGATCAGTTCTTCAAAACACTTAATGCTGCAAAACTGCCAAAAATGCTTCCTCATTGTAGCAGTTTGGAGGTAAGGTTAGAACAAGGAGGATGTGGTAAAAGTTTAAGTTCTCGCAGACAATATGAAACCGAAAAGGTTCCATTAACACAGGTCACTATTGCAATGCTGACGTAATACTGTACTTTTAATTTCTAAACAGAAAAATACAGCATAAGCACATAATATCACAGAAGGAACATGTCCAGGTTCACTGTCACATCACTGGACTATTGCAATACGCTTCCTTCAGGCTACACTTTAAGAGCACATGGATTCCTCTGTAGGACAGCAAGCTCCCAACCTTTGAGGTTACACACATAAAGCCAACGCTTCATATTCTTCACTGGCCCTCAGTCTGCCTCTAAGGGACTGGTGATAACAAAGAGAGCTCTGCAAACTCCAGGACGGATATGAGAGCAAGGCTGCGTCATCATCTGTTCTCCCACAAGGCAACCGCGTTCAGCTGGAATGTTCTCGGGGCTGTTTGACAGAACATGCTCAACAGAGAACGCTCCATTATGAAATTCCTTTGCCCTTGGAATTCCCTAGAGCTTAAATTTGCATTGCAAGCTGTATTGTCCTTTCCTGACTATCGAGATGTCAAGGGAAGGTGAAGGAGATGAAAGCAAGCTGAGCAAAACGAGAGCTAGAAATCTGTTGTTGGGTTCCATTTGTCAATCTGAATCCAGATGTTAAAAGACAAGACATAACACTTTAAAAAGCAACCATAACCAATACAATAACTCCTATCAATGAATTATCATGTACCTGTAGAAGATTCATATCATCTGGATTTTCAGAGCCAGGAACATTTTCTTTCAATATTGATGACATGACTCTCACGTTCATTTTTGCCATATCCAGTTCACTGTACAGTTTCCCAACCTGTTGGAATTCAGCAAGAGAATATTGTTTATTTGAACAGAGCAAGCAGAATAATTCTTACCTCTAATACACACTTTCTTTCCCATTAGGTATAGTATGGACTTAACTAGCATTATTTTACTCTGGTAACACACCATGAAAATGAATGGAATTAGTTCAGCTTTTAAATGTGCAATCAAACTAAGATCCAAGCCTGATAGCACTACTTGTTTTCCTTACAGTTAATCCCTCTGATGTGTCTGTTCCTCCTTTTAGTTACATAGGCAAGCAGGAAGGGAAGAGAACTGTCCTTTCCTTCCTGCTTTTTATAATAACCTCTTCACACAAGCCTCATGTGAAGGTAAATTTGGCTTTCTCGCTTATCTCTGAACAAGCTTTTATCAATTTGCATAACAGCACTGCAAGATGTGATTAGATATTCACATACTCGAGCAGTAATTCCACACACCTAAGACCAGGAACCCAGAGCTACACCCCGTGAACTGAGGGTCCCTCCAGTGGCAGCCAGGCTGCTCAAGTCACACACTCACAGCACGTCTCAGGGGGACCCACCCTCCCCTAAACCTGCAGTGCTGCACCTGCTCCGGAGTCAACAACAACGTTGGGCCCGTGGGAAGAGGCAGGAAGGAACGTTTGGCAGGACTGGCAGAGGATGGGGATGACTTTGCACAAGCCCGGGGTGAAATCTGTGAAAACACAAAAAAAACCAGAGCTTGGGCTGAACAAAACTGCAGCCGGCACCCTGCTGAGAGAGGAACATATCCCAGACTGCACAACTGGGCAGGAGCTTCCTCATAATCAGTGCTCTCAGGGAATTTGTTGAGCAAGGCCTATTTACAAAAATAAATCTAATGGCTATTTTGTAATCAAATGAGGATTGGAAATCAAGTATCTTTAGAAAGGGTTTGCAAGTAAATTCCGTCACAGGACAAAGTGGGAATGGCTCAAGAACAGGCTAGCAAGGAATTATTAAATCATTTAAGAGCAAAGAGTCCTTCCCAAAGTGCTTCACTGCAATTTTGCAGTGCAGGACAGTTTGGAATGTGATGACACTTGGAAGCAGTAGAAGGGCTGGGGGGCTGAGTGTGGGTCTCTGCAGAAGGTGAACCACAAAAGCCTCCCGGACAGAAAAGCAGGAACAGTCTGAGAAAGCTTCACCTGCACTGCATCTGAACTCATGAGTGCTAAAAAACCATGCAAATGCAAACCCCAGCCTGCACTACACACTACAAACCCTCCACTTCCTGGAGACTGAGGCAAAAACTGTGTTCAGGTCTGCTAAGACAAACAGACGGTTTGCCACTGATTTTAACTGGCAAGTACATGAGGTAGGCAAAATAATCTCTAACGTACCAGGTGAGGGAAAAAATGGCTTGTTCAAACAACCTTCAAATACATAAGCTTTTGTGTACTCCACTCTTCAACCAGCAGATCAAACTCAGGATAAATCTGAATTATTCCTGTCTGCACTGATTATAGACATCTAATTCTGTAATTGCAAGATTCCACCCAGTGGTGGATGGCTTTCACACTGCCCAAATTTGGATCTTGTGAAAATTCTTCTAAAAAAAAAAGAAATCTAGAAAGAATGGCATTAAACCATGTACTGCATTTTCAGCTGATGTACAATGCTCAAACCATACTTACATTTAATGTCGTAAATGCCACACAATACTACCTATGACACAGGCTTAAATAACACTGTGCATGGATTGTGCAAAGCTAGAGATATATGCAGACAATAATCTTTTCTTATAGATTTTTACATCTCTCAATTTAATCTTAAAGATAGATGATGCTCATATTCTGAACATCACCTGTTTTTGTGAAAATCTTACTCATTTTTGTTGAGGCTTTGAGAAGCTGACAAGTTTGGAGCACTAAGCACTCATTTATTCTGAAGTACACAGCATGCACAGATCTTTTGAGAGTCTGAAGACAGAGATGCTTCATTTCTGAGAACATATCCATGAATCTGTACTAGGAAATGAAATAAACTACTATATAGGTCAGGTTTCTTTGTTGTTATCTTAGCTGTTATAATTGAAACTGATTCCTGCTCGCGTGCTTAAGTAGCTTGGTCATATTCTGCCCTGGAGCATTTAAACAAAAAACCCAGATCAAACACACCTTCTGTGTCCCATAAAATTAACACACACTGTTTCTGAACTGTCCTTGTATATCCTCACCTTAGATCCACCACTGCTGGTGTCAGAGGATGGAAACTCCACTCCTTTCTTCAGCAGTTCTAGGTAAACTTCTTTTACTTCGCTCACATCCACCATCCCTTGAAAACCTCGTGCCCAAACCTGGTTTTGAAATATCAGGCACAGTAACAGGTCAGAAACAGAACAGAAATGGTCAGTCAACTAGTCAGACAAATGCTTTTAAAACATGTCCTAGAGACAGGTCATTTCCTTCTTCCACCCTGGATAATTCCATTCAGTGCAGCAGGAGCCACAACAGCTCCAAAGTTAAGGAACCACAACAGCTCCAAAGTTCAGGTCTGCTTTAGGAAGAGGTTCCCAGGATTTAAACAGGCTGCACAATTAAACATTTACCACATAACAGAGACACTGTGAGCACTCACAGTTTACTCCAGGCTCACCATGATAAAGGTCAGGATTTTCTCCTGCATGTCAATGGGCAAGCTGTATCTTGGGTTCAGCAGTTTCACCAGCTTGTCCTTGCAGAAATCCTTCTTCACAACTAAAGACTGGAACCTCGGGCCACAGTTCTCCATACACATCTCAAGCAGCTGCACACACAAAAAACCTTCTGTTACACAAAGAACAGGGGGGGAAAAAACCCCACAACTTGACTGCTTTTGTTTCCTGTTGTTTAATTTGTTTCAAGGAGTTATGGGGAAGAGCAGGAATGGACATGAACAGATTACTGCTCACCAGAATGCCTGATGAGGGTACTTCAGGGAAACAGCAGCTCCCTGTGTGCTCTGTTACACCCACACAGCTCCAAGGAGCTGTGCCAGCCAGAGTGACACTATTTTTAACAGAGAAGCACGGTCACACTTGTTTCTATGTCACAGCAGTTACTGAACACACGGCACCTTAACAGCAGGAAATCTGCCCATATCTTAAAAAAGTTACTTGTACAGATTTAGCAATAGAATTAATTTGCTGCCTAGCACATAGGTACCCTGGTCTGACAGGTTCTGAAGAGCTCTGCAAGAGAAGAAAATCAGATTACTAAATGCCTGTCCTCTAATCTGCCCTGTAAGTGAGAGACAAATGATAAAATAAGAAAGAACAAATTCACCAACTTGGATCACAATTTCTCTGTGCGTTTCAAAGGTCACATTGATTTGAAACAGATGGGCTGAAATGTTCCAGTTGTCAGATTCATCTTCATGAAGGAAGTCTACTTCCAAAACCCTGCTTGAAATGCTTAGAGCAGGATCCCTGCAAGCACTGTGCCTGCCCTATCAAACACAGCAGGATGTGGGAGGGACATAACACTTCTCCCTGGCACATCTGGAGGTGGCTGATTACAATTGCCGTTTCGCAGAGGAGATGTCAAAAACTGCCACTACATCCCAGTCACCTGGAACCTGACAGGAAACGGGTCAGTCAGATCAGGTGCAGAATCAGGAGCAGAATTCATCTTGCCTGGCCCAAATCTGAAGATGGATGATGACCCACAGAGGGAAAAATGGTCACTCTTGTGCTTTTTTCTCTTCAACTGTAGCTTCATTTTTCCTCCCAACGTAAGACGGAAGATGGAAAGGTAAAAGCAAAGGGCTGGCATTAACAAAAGGCTGCAAAATTTCATGTGTTTTGAGACAAAAGTTCCCCTGAATCATGTAACAGACAGGACATATTCTCAAAAGGATACACATATTTAAAGGGATGATACTGCGATCTTGATAAAAGTAGGTTAAATATAGTTTCCTATTCAGAGCAGACTACATTTGACTAAGTGAAATCATTTTATCTAACCTCAAGACTCAGGGATTTTTCTCTCAGTGTGATCAAGAATGTACAGGATAATAGGTTTAAGACCAGAAGAAAATATATTGCCAAAATGAAAACAGGGTAGAACAAAGAGACAGTGGCAGACTGCTGTGCAAAAAGCAAACTGAAAGATAATTACAAAACCATCTTGGCTCAAAACATTGCTTTTCACAGAGAGTACCTGAAACATATGCAAACAAGCCAAGTCATTTGCCTGTGCAGTACTTCAAAGATAGTCTGTGTAAAATATTTTCAACACAGTGCATGGGAAATTTGTTACGCTACTCCCTATTATTAATTCTGTACTTAAGGGACTGAGTATTTACCCTGAATGAATGAAAGTACTGAACTAATGGTCTGGATCCTCCACTCAATTATGCCACCCCAGCCCACTCACTCAGGGTAAAACTAAGCTGGTATAAGAAAAAGAAGAATTCGACTCAATTATTTTTAACTGGACTATTCATGAACAAGCCACTTTCATGCTAATAACACCTTTCATTAGAATTTCAATATGGGTATTTATAGTGCAAATAGGACTCCAGTGCAAATAGGACTTCATAGTCCCAAGCACGTCCACTGGAAGGAACAGATCAAAGCTGGCCAAGCCAACCACTGCTCCACACAGCACAATGGGAACTCAATAGAAACATGTTTTAATAACAAAACTGGCAAATTAACTTCAATCAAACCATTAAACTTCCTGTGAATGACAAACAGGATGTGAGAAGTGTTGGAATTGACAGAGCTGCTGTGTTCCAGGATAACTGTTCCCAAATATCTGCACTGAGCAAAAAGTGGGGCAAATGGTGTAATCCAAGGCCTCTGGTTTACAGGACTGAATCACAGAACTAAAATGATAAAAGGCATCTACAGAGAGGTGAAGCCAAACTGAGGCAGAAACAGAACAGGGAGAAGCTGGTGAGTACAGCAGAAAGTCAGCTGTGTTCCTTATCAACAGAGACCTCACTCAGATGTCAGGACTCATCGAAAGCAGCCAGGTTTGGTCCATAAAGCTGAGCAATGGATGCAGCTTGTGGTGGACACTTCTTAGACCCAAGGTGGCTGCAAGAAAACCCAGATGAACAGTTTGCTGCTTCGCACTTCTGACTCAAGGGGAACAAGCCATTAATCCCTCTCCAGGGTTACACTCCACTGAACACATCCTGATGCCTGCCCAGCTGAGGTTTGGAACTGCAAGATGCTGTTTCCAAGGCCAGCATTTAAACCAAACCAGTATGAGCAGTTCTTTCAGCTGCCACTCACCAATTACAGTGCAGGGCCTGGGTACACTTGATCAAGGTTCAGCATTTCCAAAACACTGAATTTTCAGAAGTCTTGAGATTTTCAGATTTCACATTTCAAACACTGAGATTTGGATTTCTTTTGCTCCCACTCAATGTCCTCTTCTTTTCCTCTCTGTCAGCATATACCATAAAGTATAATAAAATTGAGTAGGACTCTTTTAATTCAGGAGCTGGAGGACTCTCTCATGTCTTTGTTTTTTAGATCCTCTGCTTTGTGAAATGTTAATTTAACAAAATAAAATCTGAAGGTCACATGTGCCATGCTAAATTTTTTCTGCATCAGAAAAGTTACATGCAATTAAAAGGAAAAGTGGAAATATTCTTAGGAAAAGATACACTTCAAAATTTAATTCTAAGCAACTATGGAATGGCTTATGTTGAAAGGGACCTTAAAGATCAACTAGTTCCAATTCCCCTGCCATTCACTAGATCAGGCTGCTGAGAGCCCCATCCAGCCTGGACTTGAACACTTCCAGGGACAGGGCATCCACAATTTCTCTGGGAAAATGACTTCCTTGAAAATATTTTCCAACAATGTAACACAGAGGTGAAACAGTAATTTAATCTTAAATTTCTGCCCACTGCTTTGAATGCAGGAGTGAGAGGGATACATTCAATAAACAATTACCCCATGTGCTGTTCAGCTCCTAAGACCTTAGAGGTATCAGAACTGGGGCACTGCAGCAAATGCTTTGCAAAAGAAAGGGGAGATCTATGGAGGCAACTGAACAGCTGCCTCACCATTCATTACATAAACAGAATGCATGCATCTAAAATCCACCGGTAATAAAAAGTCAAGTAACACACACAGAGTCTGTTGGATTCCTGCCTGAAAGTTCTAATCCTCTTCACTCTGACTGTGCCACCTCCAGTGCCAGCCCTGATCTCTCGGTGCTATCAAAGGCTGGGCATGAGGCAACTCCGTGGCCTGACACACAAACACCTCCATCCATGTGACTGCACAGGAACTTCAGCAGCTCAGAGCACCTGAAGCCAAGCCACAGCCAGCACATTACACAGCTGGCACTCAGCCTTCTTCCTCCAAGTAAATAGAGAAGCATCCAAGAGTGAGGAGGAGGAACACACTGCTGAGATTTAACCCATGTCAGTAACAGAATCACGGATAACACGTGCAGTTGAGCTGCTTCCCTGAAGACTTTCACGCTCCACTCTGTGTGTTTCCTCTGGCAATCAGCTCCTTAAGCAGCTTCATCAGAATTATTAAATTCTAGGATGTCATGTTTGAGTAGATAGAAGTGGATCGAAGTGCACTTCAAAAGAAATGTGATTTGTAGATCCTTCTTAGTTGTATCTAATGTAGGTAGGAGAGACAATCTGATGTACAGTCTCAAAAGCTGGAGGACCACATTTACTGTAAGAAATACAGGCACTAACAGTTCATCCAAAAAGAACCCTTATTTTTGCAAAACTCTGGGAGGAAAACAATTTTTAAGAGATGAGAGTTGCACAGGGAGGGAAGGGCTTGTGTTTACAGAATTGAAAATTCTTTTTTTTTTTCCATTTGCAATGAATTGCTGTTGTCATCTAAGCATTTCAAAATGGAAAACAGGAACAATTTCATTAAGGCAATTAAGAAGATAAAAACAGAAGATACAGCACATAGGAAGAGTGATGTGGGAATGGTAAAAGCCATACATGGCCAGCAATGAGGTCATCAAAGGATAGATTTTGCACAAGCTAAAATTATGGCAGTACTGGTAAAAAAAAAAAGAAAAAAGGAAAGAAGCCAGAGGGAGGGGCAAAGCATGAAAGATGTTATGTAAGATCTAAAGCCAGAAAGAGAGAGAGTGTTAGAGGAAAGGCTGGAACTTATTTAAATAAGAAAAAGGAAACAAGGTTAAGGAATACAGGGAGAAGAAATCTGCAGACAGAAAACAGCGGCTGGGCCAAGAGGATGTGCCTGCCTGGCAGGCAAGTTACAGGTGTGCATGGGAGTGGGTGAGGACACAGAAAGGGGCTGGAACAGGACAGGAATTGCACTCCCAGCTGAACCTGCTGCATGCTCCATCTGCAATACAAGCTTCCAGGTCAGTGTGATAAAGTGCTTCCTTGGATACCTGCAAGATCCTTCTCCCACCTTTACATACTCAAAAGCTAAGCTGTAATGTCACCTTGGGTATATCTGGGTGTATCTGTATATCTGTAAATACCCAAGGAACAGCTCCTAAACCTAAACCCTGGATCATCAGCAGCCACTGGGTCAGATAATCAGAGCAGGACCTCGCTGCACAAGGGCTGCAGGAGACAGACCTGACACAGGGATTGCAGGTACAGTGGAAGTGTTTCCATTATGCAAACACACAGAACACACAAAAATGTGACTCATGAGACGGTGGAGGAGGAAGCCAGGGAAGAAGTGCGGAAATGGAGTGAGCTGAAGGTCTGTATTGACATGTTTAACACAATTATCTCCATCTCTAACTTGTCAGGAGACACTTGGGCAATTGCTAAGTGACCTACAATTTGGCACTATCCATCACCCATCTTCCTTAATCACTTCTCAGCACAGCTTGATATAGATAATGATTTTGCACAACAAATACCAAACCCATGAGTAATAGTATTCAAAGTGACGTAGACAGGCCTCCAAAACCTCAAAAAAGGAAATAGTGAAGAAAATACTTTTAGCTAATTAATGAAAGATTATTATGCTCAAGAGCTTAAAATACAAATGATATGACTTGTCACTGTTGCACTATTGATAGTAAAGAGTAATTCAAGTCAGAAGCTCAGGACTTAGGACAGTATCAGAACTTCCTGCATTAACATACTCCAGTAAATCTTAAACTGACTGAAATCACACCACCTCCCCAAACCCTGGAGCAGTTCAGGAACACTGTCAGATTCTAGAGGCCAGGTTATGTCAAGTGAGGATATTCCCAGACATGCCAACCTTTAGCCATACCATCTGAATTTCACCCAGCTCACCCTGCCTTACTTAACTCACCATGGTTACCTTTTCCTTCAAGTTTATCATTTACATGTGTTAACATTTCCTTTTACCAAGCAGGTATCACACATTCCACCACGCTGCACACTGTGCTTAGTTTGACTAAGATCAGCACCACAAGGTGAGTAACAGAATGGTCAAATGTAGCTTTTATGTGACATCCTATCCTCCATGTCTTTCACAAACAGGTGGGGCTCTCACAGAGGGACAGTCCCTGGAGCAAATAAGAACTATACTACTTTTACACAGAACAAGTGAAAAAAAACCAAACCAAACCAGAATTTCCATCATCCAGGAGTCCATGGAATGCGAGCAAACCATCTGATCTGCACTGTGGCAGTGCTGTACACACAAACAACAAAGACTGAAAACATCCTGGAGAGTTGTGTCAGGGGTAATTTGCATGCCACCTTATCGTTTAGAATGTTTGCCTTCTTAGTGTCTAATTAATATAAACATAGCTGTACTTACAGACAAGGTAAGCCTGATCTCCTTGTGGTTACAGTTTTTTGAAAGCTTCTTCTTCAGTGCTTTAACTGCATCTTTAGGCCTGTGACAAGAAATTAAGGAGGAAAAATTACCAGTGAAGTTTTCTAGTTCATAACTTCATCCAAGAACCAAAAATACCAGGCTGAGATGCAGCACCAAATCCATCCCTGTGTTTACACCCACATAAAGCAGAGCAATTGCCCCACTGATTTCAGCAAAACTTCTTCAGCACTGAAGTAGAGCAACAAAGCAGTGAATCAGGTTTGTTACTGCAGACTGCATTACTCCAGAGACTTGTGCAGAGAAATAAAGTTACTCTCCTCTACAAAGTCTGCTCCAAAATGATATTTTTCCACTGTTGTACAATAGAATTACTTATCTAGCTTTCATTGCCATGAAAGGGAATATCAATTGCCAGCTGTATCGAGAGTTGACTGGTACCTTTCATGTATGATGCAATTAGAAAATATTCTCCTGGGAGTGCTGTCAGGAGTAGGGGTGTCGTGGATAACTTCCAATCTTATAATTGCAGGATGTACTTAACTCATCTGAGTAATTACCATGGATGGATGGACAACCCATTCCAGCCCAGAGATAGGGCATTTCTAACCCAGCCATTTTCATTTCTATATATACACCCGATATCTTTTAACTATCTGTGTAGGAGGAAAAGGGTGGAAGATGGTATCGAGCTTGTCACATGTGGGAATCTGTTCTGCCTCATTAATATGGACTATCTATAGTGTACAATTATTAGGGCCAGCCCAACGCTCATGATCAACACAAACAAGATGTCCTAACTTCTCTTTAGGATCTCTCTAGAATCTAAGATGGAGCAATAGGCACAAATAGAATGTTCCACTAAGAGAAAAATAAGAAATCTTTGTTGAAAACATTTCCAAGTCAATGAAATTAAGTGGGTGTTTACCATTACTGCATTTCTTAGTTTGAAGTGCTATACTTCTTTTTCATGAGAAAAAAGAAAACAAAAGAAGACATTTCTCTATTTTTCTTAATCTTATGTCATACCCAGGCACATCAGTAGAGCATTAAGTGATGGATGGGAGCATGAGAATGGAGAAGTTTCCCTTGCAGAGAACTGTACTACAATTCCACTCCTGCTTGCTTCCCTCGCTGAAGCATCTGGAAATGCTCTGGTCAGAAGCTGTATATTGCATTAAAATAACCACCTGCCTAATTAGATGCAGCAGTTCTGCTGCTCCTACTATCCTGTTACAGACTGTGACTGGTAGTAGCTGCCTAGGAGGAAGTTACAAGGAGTTTCTCTGCAAGCCTAAGCTGTGCACAAGAGGAAACAGTTTATTAAAAAAAGGCTCTGTTCCATGGAAACTTTACATAAAAACTAACATTGAGGGTCAAAGTGTGCTGTTGCCTATGGCAATAACCAGAAGGAAGTAATTATTACTGACATTCCAAGCATTAAGAGCCACGGGTGAGAGTGTGGAATCCAAAACAATGAGAGGAAAGAAAACTTGATGCAGAAAAAAAGACACCTGTGCAGAAAGCAAGCCATACCTCACTGTCCTGGAGAAAGCTCTTCAGTTAGTGTTAAAATATGCCACTGCTAGAAGTGGGTTCTTGCAACGCAATGCTGAAGCAGATCTTACATGAGAAAAAGTTTCCTTTTCCCCCTTTTTACAGGTGGAAACAAGGAAACTCAGAGCAGCAAGCGGCTGAGCAAACCTGGACGTGGCCGTTCAGTGCAAGAGACCACCTCAGTCCTGGCAGCCCTGGGCGCACACCGGGATGGGACGGATCCCACTGCACAGGATCCCAGCCCCAGCTTCGCCCCTGCTGCGGCACAGCCTGGCACAGACACTGCACGGTGGGGAACTCGAAGGCAAAGGCCAAGAGTTTTGAATAGTGTTGTAGGCACCCAAGTGCTCAAAGCCATTTTCCAGGTGGGTTTGCAGAGCACAGGGGTACCCGTTCAGCCTGACGAGCAGTACAGGTTGTACAAAACACGTCAGACTCAAGGGAGAAACCTCTGCCACCACCCTTCTCCAGCGTGTGCCTATAGGGAAGAACCTCCGAGCCTAATCCCTAAAAGCCCCGATGGCCCCGCGACAGGCAAAGCTTTTCCTTGGGGACCAAAGCGATCTGCTGCCTGCGCTATTTCGTTTCGGGTCACTTAACACAAGCGCCCTACGCTGCCTGCTCGCTGTCGCCCTGCCCTCGAGCGACGCCGGTGCCACCTCCGCGCCCCGCTGCCCCCGGCCCCGCTCGCTCACCCCTCCTCCGTGGCGTTGATCACGTCGCAGATGTGCATGAACTGTCCCCACTCCTCCGTCTGCAGCGAGCCGAGCGTCGCCCGCTCTGAAAGGCCAAGGGAAGCCGCGGGTCAGCGCCCGGCGGGGACGGAGGGGGCGGCGTGGGGGCACCGCTCGAGGCTACTCACCGACCAGGCTGCCCACGGCGGTGCCGAACGGGTCCCTCGGAGCCTTCCCGAAAGCCATGGCCGCTGCCGGCAGCGTCCCGCGGGCTCTGCGCCGCCGGATCCGGCCGCTCCCTCCCGCCCCGCCGGGCGCTCCCTTCCTGCGCTGGGGCGGGGCCGCCTCCAGGTGCTGCCCTGGCCCCTCGGACCTGATCGCGGCACCGGCACCGGCACCGCACCGCCCCCGCGGGGCTGGGTCCCATCCGGGCCGCCCCCGGGGTAGGGCTGCCCCCGACACCCGCCGGGACAGGGCAGGGATGTCCCCGGGGCAGAGCTCCCCCCGACACCCGCCGGGACAGGGCAGGGATGGCCCCGGGCCGGGCTCCCCCCGACACCCGCCGGGACAGGGCAGGGATGCCCCCGGGCCGGGCTGCCCCCGACACCCGCCGGGACAGGGCAGGGATGCCCCCGGGGTAGAGCGCCCCCCGCCACCCGCCGGGCCAGGGCAGGGAAGCCCCCGGGCCGGCCCCCCCCCGATCGCGGGGTCAGCGGTGACTCGGGGCCGGCCGGGGCTGCCCCGTCCCGGGGCTCCAGCAGCCCAGCCCAGCCCAGCCCCGCCCGGCAGAGCCGCACGGACGGGTCAGCCCCTGACCCCGGCCCAGACCCAAAGCATCCCCTGACCTCCCCGGGTCACACAGCCACGGGCTCATTTTCCTGCCCCACGGCCAGGATTTAACCTGCCAGCCCCCCGCTCAAAGGCAGCGGTGGCTCAGCCGGCTCCCGGATGGGATTTCACAGCTGAATCCACGAGGAACTTGGCGTTTCGTCAGGCGAAGCTCAGAAACACCCTCAGAGCCCCTTCTGCTGCTGGTACCAACGCTGAACCCCATGTGCGGACACAGTTCCTACCTCTGCACCCACCGCTACGCAGCCCCGGGGCTGCCCCTGCCCCTGCAACCTCCCTGCAGGTGCTCTCAAACCCCCGCGTTCTTTTCTGATCCACGCATTTTAAAAGAATACACGCAAAGATCTCAAAGAAACGGGGGAATAAAAAAATCCCAACGGTGCCTCCAAGTTACGTTCATAAAGTCATCCTTCATAGTCTGCAGGAACCACTAACACGTTCCTCCTGCCGCACACACCTTCCCACATGTGGGACTTTCTTGCTACAATTACTGTCAGCGACTTCCATTGTGGCACTTCATCACAAGCCTGCCTCTATCTCACACCGGTACAATACCTGGGAACGAACAGGGGATCAATGAAAATTAACATCTCAGCTGTAATTTTTGTTGGCTGAGAGTCGCAATTATTTCAGTATCAAACACACACGGAATCATATTAAGTAGCGTTTGAGTACAGCTTAATGAGTCATACAGCCAGGACACGATATAAGTAAATAAATTATTTGCCTGACAGTAGAATTTAATGGATTAACAAAGCTTTATTTGCACTATGAGAGTTTTTCCCAGGACGAGCTAATCTTACTTTCTCTTGCGTTTTGTACAACTCCGTGGCCCCATCTACTGGATGGTTTTAACGGGAATGCAGAAGAAAACCGCATTTTTGGGTGTACCTGCAAGTATCTCTATGAAAAACAAGTCATCAAAGAACTCTTAGGCAAATTGGTCGTGTACCATGAATGTAGGAGTCTTTTTCTAACCCAGCCTGTAGTAAATGGGTGGAATTCATCATGCAGCCCAGTGAGGCTCCATCTGAGACTGTTCTAATGAACACATCTCAAGTTTTCACACTTCTGTTATCCTGTCATTTGGGTAAAAGCCAGACACCAGCTGTCAAAACAGGAGTCCGTTTATTTATTCTTGTTTGCAGAATTTTGAAAGACATCCTCTAAACTTAGGTGTTTAATTCATTTAATCTTTAACACTGGAACTGAAATGAGAGCCTATTTAAATTAGCCCTTGTAAATCTGCAATGTGAGTCAGATCTTGTTTCAAAGAGCATATTTTATTGAGCTACTCGGGGGGAAAAATTCCAATGAAGCATTTTTTCATTGGAATTTACTGATTAAAGTTACTCATTGAAATCAGCTTTTGGTCTAGATCTGTGAACTCCTAGTAGGCTTCAGGTTCTGCTTGAAACAAATCTCTCTGGCTCTTCAGCCTTCTCAGGGCTGAAATCCTCAGAGTTCATGACTTGGTGGTCAAAGAGTCCCAGGAGAGTCCTAGTGCACTCCATGCAATTTTACTATTATTGAAGAGATAATATTACACTTAATTATTACTATTAATGGACATTTTCTGCCTCTTGCAAGCACAGACGAGTGTGTTATAAAAAGAAAGAAGGAAGAGGTTAAATAACTTCTAAGTGCAAAATGTTTTGAAACAAAAGTGTTAAGTGGCATAGCTTCTGTCTGCCTCAGCTCAGCTAGCATGTATTATACCAACACAAGCAGGATTGTCAATGTAATTTCATTTGTACCAGAGATTTTGATGATGTTATGTCAATTACAAATAAAAAATACCAAATTGAAATAGCTATGCAGAGATTTTTTTAAATTTAGTTTTGCTGGCTTTACATTTCAGAGTTATATCTCATTAATTTAGCTTTAAAAATCACACCTTTACCTTATTTAGGTTTCAGTCCTATTTTCAAAGAATCACATACACAGAGAACATTGAGTGAAATACGTAAACAGCTGTCATTCATAAACTCATTTATGGTATTGACCTGTACCTGCTTTTATTTATTATATGAAAATTATAAACCATTGTGATGGTTTTTTGGTTTAAAAATGAGAGATTCTTTAAAAAAGTCCTTATTCATCAGACATTAAGTGAGGAGCTGCAAAGTATTCTCTCCTCCATCTCCCAAGGGCTGCATTTACTCTCATTGCCTTCACCAGAAGGCTGTTTTAGTGTGACTCTTCCTTGTTATCCAGAACAACAGAGGTGCAGTCGGTGGGATTCTCACTGTGGCTCGTTAGACCAGGTGCTGGTTGTGGCCTGTGCTGGGAGCTTTACTTGAACAAACAGCTCCAGGGTTAAATAAAATCCCTTCTGCATCATCTCCATTAGCTCACTGCCTTCAGATAACAGCAAACCTAATCAGGAGCAGTTTGGGCAAATTAAATTAATGTTTGGGACCCAGTTGCACTAAGAGCTGTCCCCAAATATCTATTTAAGTAATTACTATTTTATTAAAAAAAAAAGAAAAAGAAAAAAGAATATCCAAATGCTGTTATGTGAGCAGCACGTTTAATTTGTCTGTGTGGAAAAGGAACAAATCTGGCAGTGCCAGAGGGAGGTAGAGGCCTGCAGAGGGCAAGCTTGGTCAAGGAATCTCCTCATTTTTTCATGCAGCAGCTGCTTGAAATGAAGGGTGGCTTAGGAAAACTCCCTCTCAGCTATGCTGGGTTTTCTCTTTTACACACTGAGCTTCAGATGCAGCTCGTTAGCATTGCAATGCTCTCTTGCAATTTGAAATAATTTAAAAAAAACCCAAAAAAACTCAACTCAGTAAATGCAATGCCAAGCTCCCAAAAGGTAGGAGAGGGTCAGGGATGTGACATTTTTGTGGATGAGAGTCAGGTTTTCTCCCTCTTGACTGTGCTGCATGTCCCTGATCACATGCCCTAAGCAGCTCTCACTGCCCTGGCACTTCCAGGTGAAGTTGGACGAATCTGTATTTCTCCCCTCCTAAAACACTGAGAATTTCAAGTGATTTTTTTTTTTTTTTAATAACACACTCCAGGAGTCTTAGCTAATTTAAAACTAGAATCATGTCTACCTTGTTTCACATCAGGCTGTGGCTAGAGTCTTGCAGAAAATAAGGATTTTGCATCTATTCAGGGGTTTATTTTTCTGGTTTTNGTTTATTTTTCTGGTTTTTGTTTGTTTGTTGTTGGGGGTTGTGTTTGTTTGGGGTTGTGGGGTTTTTCTGGGTTTTTTGGTTTTGGTGGTTTGGT
>VZTH01016183.1:1397-16351 GCA_013397815.1 Aleadryas rufinucha
CCCGGCAGGGAGGGGATGTTCCCACCGTGTCCCTGAGGAGCTGCTGAGGGTGGGCTCCGAGCTCAGCCAGCCCCAGCAGGGAGGGGATGTTCCCACCGTGTCCCTGAGGTGCTGCTCAGGGTGGGCTCCGAGCTCAGCCAGCCCCTGCAGGGAGGGGATGTTCCCACCTGCAGGGACACCCTGAGGAGCTGCTCAGCCAGCCCCGGCAGGGAGGGGATGTTCCCACCGTGTCCCTGAGGAGCTGCTGAGGGTGGGCTCAGAGCTCAGCCAGCCCCAGCAGGGAGGGGATGTTCCCACCGTGTCCCTGAGGTGCTGCTCAGGTGCTCAGGGACACGGCAGCCCTGCAGGGATCGGGAATCCCCAGGATTTAGCCCCTCTCTTTCAGGACATCTGATGAGACTGGATCCCCCCCTCTGCCCTCAGTTCATTCACAGGTGAAGAAACCCGGAGTTAAGACGATTCCCAAACGGAATGTCACACCTCAGTGCTCCTGCTGACTGCTGGAGTGGCCGAGGAATGTTCGTGGCTGCACTGTGGTCAAATCTATTTGTGTTTCCATTCCTAAAGCTCAACAGACAGTGCCCACAGATGGAGACAGGATGTCTGACTGATGTGCCTTCCTCACATTCTCAAAATTATACAAATTGTGTGAGCAAGAGTCAAAAAAATAGCTTCTTTCTCTATTTAACCCCATAGGGGGTCATTAAGATTTTTTTCACATTCCCTTAAACATACATCTTGCTGGGATCTTCCAGACATGCCTCTCACAATCAGTTCTCTGCTTTAACTGGGGACTGAATTATTAATGATTTCATCTTCTGAGAACAGCAGTTCTTCAGTATAAAAATCTTCATGCTCAAAAGCCCAAAGCTGTCTGTGAAAATGCAGTGATCTGATGCTCAGTTGTGATTTAAATGGCAAAGTCACTGGAAGTTCACGAGGCTTATTATTGACTGGGGGAATATAATTATCTATCTCCAATTATAATTAAAAAAGGCAACCCCCCCAGTACAAGGCACTCAGGGCCCCCAGTGAGCCTGAGACTGCAGACACACTCAGCTGTACACCCCTCCCAGCCCCCAATAAGCCTGAGGTTTTCTTTTCGAAGGACATACATGTTTCTGTTTCATAACAATAGATTCCAAGAGATTTTCCCCATAATAAGGCTAAAAATACTTGCCCAGGCCCCATGAGAAATTAACCCTTGCCTGTTTCTAGCAAGCTTGTAGTTCCTTAGTTGGTAGCAGCTATTTCAAAAGTTTGCTGTTCAGCAAGCAGGCAGGTACCTGCCTACCACGATTCCAAAAACCACCCCCTCAAGTGCAAAGGATCTGACAACAGGGAAATTGGTTTGGTGATTCTTCCTAATGCTGTGGATAAAAAGCATGCACGGCATTTACATTGTTGATATTAAAAATAACTCATTTTATACTTCTTTTTGTCATTAGAAATCCCAGCTGAACTTCTGTGTTCTTCTAATCAACATCACTGCAGGTTCTTCTGACCTGTAAGACACAGAAAATTCTGTTTAAAAGGGTGGCAGTGCCAGCAGGGCAGGGGAGGCTGGTGTGTGACACTGCCATCACTGCAGGGCTGTGTGCCACTGCAGGGCTGTGTGTGACAGTGCCATCACTGCAGGGCTGTGTGTGACACTGCCATCACTTACCATAGGGCTGTGTGTGACACTGCCCTCCCTCACTGTGACACTGCCATCACTGCAGGGCTGTGTGACACTGCCATCACTGCAGGGCTGTGTGTGACACTGCCATCACTTACCACAGGGCTGTGTGTGACACTGCCCTCCCTCACTGTGACACTGCCATCACTTACCACAGGGCTGTGTGTGACACTGCCATCCCTCCCTGCGTCAGGAGAAGACAATGTACACCATGAGGGCACAGCCCACGATCCAGCCGAGCGCCAGCAGCACGGGGACAACGAGGCGGGACAGCGGGGCCTGGGCTGGCACAGCAAAGGGGGGCACGTTACACTGACAGGGAACTTGCCAAAGGAATCCCACCAACCCCAGGATTGTCACTGAGCATAGGGACACCGACAGCTCAGGCCACACTGGCTGTGATGGCTGTGATGGCTGCTGCCAGCATGGAGTCACCGTGTCCTGGGGCCTTCCAGTGAGAACCCAGAGGGGACAGGGAGGAGATGAGCACAGGGATGCCCTTCAGCCCCATAGGGGAACATCCTCACTGGGTTTATGGACAGCAGAGCCCAGAGCCGAGCCCTGACACCTGCAGCACCTGCCAGGAGCCTCACTGGGCTGGTGACAGTAAACCAAAAACAGTGATTATTTAACATTGCAGCCAGCCCAGATCCATGGGCCTGGGGCTGCAGTGAGGGGAGGCTGGAGGGGCTCCCACGTCCCAAAGGGACACTGGATGGGCTCCCACCTCCCAAATGGACACTGGAGGGGCTCCCACATCCCAAAGGGAGGCTGGCAGTAGCTGCAGTGAGAGGACACTGGATGGGCTCCCACATCCCAAAGGGACACTGGATGGACTCCCACGCCCCAAAGGGACACTGGATGGGCTCCCACATCCCAAAGGGACATTGGATGGGCTCCCACGTCCCAAAGGGACACTGGATGGGCTCCCACGTCCCAAAGGGACGCTGGCAGTGGCTGCACATCAGGGATTCACAGCCCATCTCTCTGCCCACCACAGCCCTCTCCTATCCTGCCACCAAGGTGTTATGGGGTAGCTCAGGCTGGGGTAATCACCCACTGCAAAGGTGTTCCCTCCTTTCCAGGAGGAGAACACCCCACGTTTGCCATGTGGATATCCCAGGGTGGCTGAGCCACCACCATGGTTCAGCAGGCCTGGAACAGGCTCAGTGGAGCCCGGTGCAGGCCGTGGCTCTCTATGGAGCACAAGGGAAACAGGACTGACTTTACATAAATAAATCTCCATGCAACATCAGAATTTTAACCCTTCTATCAGTTTCCAGCAAACAGCACACTCTTGCCAGAAAGCAGAATAACAACCTTTGAGATCCTACTACTTACCAATATGACAACATTACAGCCATATTGACAGCCATTACAGTCATATTGACAATATGACCAACATTACAGCCTCTTACAGCACATCTTCACACAGTTAATAGAATTACAGGTTTTTGAAGGGATTAATAAATGATGTAAAACTATTCACAGCACCTTGCACAGTTTAGATCAAGCAGGCATACTCAGAGGGATGCTTAATAATGTAAGGATTGCCACATTGTTCTTCTAAAGCTCTGCACAGCAAACCTGTCCCACTGTGACACTGCACGGTGTCTGCCAGAGGGAGAGAGCACAGAGAGAGGTCTGCATGTGCTGCCATGAAAACATTAAACACATCAACAACCACACAGCAAACAAATCCTGCCCTGAACTGGGTGTCCTCCTGCCCCAGGGGAGTCCCTCACGTGTCTCATTCAGAGACTGCTGCTGCTTTGTGTCAGGTGAAGCTGCTGGGGATCGTTTCCCTGTGCTGCCATTTCTCCAAAGGTCTGACCACAAACACAGGGCTGGATCCTGCTGGGGAGCACACAGGGCTTTGTCAGAGCTCTGCTGAGGCTGCTGACCACGGGGGGTTGTAATGAGAGCTCCAGTTTAAACCAGTATCAGGGTGATTTCTGGGGCTATCAATGAAAACTCAGATAAAGAGTGTTCAGTGTCCTGGTGTACCTTAGCAGAAACTCACTCTCCCTAGGTACCAGAGTCAATGGTGCAAAAAAGCCAGGAGATGTCTTTAACAACTTTGAACATATCTGTGAAGATGTATTAAACAGTTCCCTTTCCAAGTGTTACCTGTGTAACTGCACACAGCTCACACCACAGCTACAGCTGTAAATTTAAGTGAAATAAATCCAAAATGACAACTAATATAAAATGCATTTTTATAAACTGCCTTTTCTCCTTGGAGAGTGAAGTGTGCTTACAATGGAAAGGTCATTATTAAAATGGCATTTTGCTCAGCCACTTGAGCTTTGTGGGGTTAAAATCTAAATTATCCTGTGTTCACTTGGCACTACACTTGGAGCTCAGCTACAGACAGTATAACCAAAGTGCTGTCAAACATAACTCATTGTACACACTGTTCTGTTGTGTTAGCTCACTTGGAATGACAACTACAAAAAAATAAACAAAATTGGTAGGATTCAAACTTACAGGAGGAACCCAAGCTGTTAATAGAATTAGCTTTTAAAGGGATTACACTTTTGTACTGAGAAGTAAAATATATATATATAGTATATAAATATATATATAGACAAGAGTACAAGTGGCTGAGTATACTCACACTGCATTGCTCAGATCTATCAATTTCAGTATATTAGCACATTCACATTTAATTGTGCCTCTTACCTGGTTCTGCCATTCCCCCTCTGCTGGTTTAATGGCAGGTTAAGGTTTGCCTCTGCAGTTGCTCTGGGAGCCCTGGGATGCTTTAAATAGAGCAATATTTGGAATGTGCTGCAGCTGCCTGGCTCACTGGTGCCAGGAGCTGGCTATAAGCATTCAATTGTCTAAAAAGGCAGGAATTCAGGGGTTCAAGGTTACCTCTGCCTGTTCCTCCAACTGCACCTCTGTTCCAGAGAAATCTGACTAAAGAGGGGTCAGTTACTGAAGAGGGAGGGAAACAAGGGTGAAAATGGCTTTATGGTCTCTTTATAGCCATGGTAAGTTCAGATATTACTCATGACCACCCCTGGATGTCCAGTCTGACAGGGATCCGGTGTGTTCTGAGTCCCCCAATCTTCTCTCAGCCCTCTCCTAGGAAAGTCCAGCCAAGGCCTGTTCAGGCTCCCTGTGCAGGTGTTCCTGCAGCTGTTGGCTCTCTGCTCAGCACCAGCAGCTGTTTCGTACCTGCAGGAGAAGTTCAGTCCCAAGGAAGGGCTGCTCTGCAGGGATCCCTCTGCAGGGGCAGAGCAGGGGGCAGGAACATGTCCAACATCACAGCTACAGCACAGCTGGGAGGGACAGCCCTTCCCCAGGCACCCCCTGAGGAACGGGATTTCATCCCTGCTTCTCCAAAAGGGGAGCAATCTTACAGTGAAACTCAGGGCTATGGAACACTTTATTATGCCACGCACAGTTCAGCCTATCACAACATTTTGAGACACGAGAATAAGCTGTGAGCTTTACTTTCTTTGTCTGGCTTTGCTGTAAAGCAAATCCTTTTGGGATAAGATCCAATTTGTTGTAAAAAGAAATATGAGTCTGTGTAAAATATTTACTGAAAAAAAAAATCTCTGATACAATAACTTTGTTGGCTGCACAGCTGTTCCTGTAAGAATCCTATCTGGTTTGGTTCTGCTAATTATATATATCCATCTGATCTCATGGAAATAATTTCCACCAGGAATCATATATTCCTGACATGACCATCTGACCTTCAGGGATTGGGATCCTTCCAGCCCAGTTGCCACAAGCAAGGGCAGCGAGTCACTGCTGCTCACACCAGTGAGTGTTCCCCCACTGAGTGCTGTCCTGCACGTCCCAAGCTGCACTTAAAGGAGATAAAAGTGCAGCAAGGAATAGAGTAACAATCTAGACATTATTTTAAACAACACATCTTCTGTTGGGAACTGAGCAATGAACTGCAGACATCAATTCTACAATAGAGCTCAGTCCAACAGCCAAAGAAACAGCTTCAGAATATAAAAACAAGGAGAGGACACAAGGCTCAAGAAAATACTCAGAATGATGCGTGGCAAAACGCATCGTCTGCTTTGCTGACGAAGAACAACACACAGAACAACAATTCCCTCATTTCTATTCGTGTTTCCAATTACGTGATCTTTGTTCTGTTTTTCCCTCTGTGTCTGTGCTGGGACACTGAGACACTCAATATCCAGAGTTACACTTGGATGGGCACCTGGGCTCAGAAATGAGGTTCCTTTTTAGCCTCCAGCTCACCGAGGTGCTCAGATTGGTCTCAGGGCAATCTTTGGGGCAGCCTCTGGGACTTCACTCCCATTAACTGCTCGAAGCTGGGAATCACTTCAAATGCTTTAAATGTCTACAGTGCTTTAAGGGAATTAGGGCCAAAATCAGGAGGAGGAACAGAGTAAGGCAGCAGGGCTGCAAGGCTTTCTGTAAGAGAAGCGATTTTAAGGGGAAAAATCCTTTTAGTGCCTGGTGTTTGGGCAGGAACTGTCAGAAGCTCACTGACCTCCCCCCACTTTGCAAGGCAAGTTGGCCATTTTTTGTGTCAAAATACCCAATATGTTTAGAGCACACCCCAATCTCCATCACTGCACCAGTATCCAGACATCAAATATTGGAATGTCACATTTCTGTCTTTGTTGCTGTACTTGTAACCTCTGGGAATCTGCACCCACATGCAGGAGGCTGGCAAAGAAACGCTTTGTTTCACAAATTCTATATGATCCCTATAAATAACTGCAGCCTACACTGCTTTAGAGGAGATTAGAAGGACAGACCAACTCATCTTCACAAAGGGAATGCTCCAAGTAATAAAATCTTTATAGCTTTGTAATACTGGTATTAATTTTTAAATCACATTTCTTTCAATTGATCTTTCTCCTTTAAGAAAAAATCCTGATTTAGTAGCGAATCAAAAGCCAAGTTTATATGCCTTGAATTATTTTATGACTTTACCATACTCTCTTGTGACCTGTAGACTAACATAGGAGAATATCAGATTATTGCATTCACAGAATAGGTTTATGTGTGGAATATTTGTCTAATGAAATGCATTTTATTAGTCACACCAATCTTAGCATTTGAAAGCTCCCTTACAAATTGCTACACATTACTTCTACTCACATCTACATCACGAAAATAAAGGCTGGTTTATTTGATAACTATGCAGCCAAAGACCTGAAAAAATCCATGTATTAAGCTACTAAATAATTAATTCCACATGCTGCTTCCTAGGGCTCCGGGTCTACACATCATTTCTCCTGGCAGAGAGAAGCATCACTCAGCTGAATGCTGAGATACCTGCAGAGAACAGCTGCAAATACGATGGGGAAACAGAAATACATGGGGCAGAGAACTCCCTGAGCTGAGCTGTTCCTGGATCAGTCTGACTGGTGTCTCAGAATAGCATCGACAACGAGCTGGGCTTTGCCTTTGTACAGCTCCATCCCTGGCAGCTGAGGGATGGCAAATTCCTGAGGGATACAAATTCCTCTGGAGCTGGCACAGGGCACGGCCCCATGTCCCTGACACCCGGACACTGCATTCACCAGCAGCAGCTCCTGGCATCCCTGGGCCCTGCAGAGCCAGAGGGGGCTGCGAGGTGAGGAGCAGCACCACGAGCCCAGGGCACAGCTCAGGGCACAGCTCAGGGCACAGCCCAGGGCACAGCCCAGCCCAGGGATGGCAGCAGCTGAACACAGAGCCCAATGTCCATAAACCACAGACTGTGGCACCCAGAGCAGCTCTGCAGCCACGTCCCTCCCCTGAGCAGAACTGGCACTGAGCCCCCTCAGGGACAGCTCAGCCACCAAAGCTGCCCAGCTCAGGGGCAGCCACAGGACAGGTTTCAGATACTTCATATAAAAACCTCACCCATTTCTTCCTGTCCTGTGGTTATTATTCTGGAAGGGAAGCCAGCCCAATGCACACCATAAACCCCCAGGGATTTATGATTTGAGAAATGGCAGCTTTCTGCAGGATGAGAGTTATGATTTATACATTACTGCAACCTGTTGCTGTGGCTTTTACTGCCTACTTGGCATTTTCTTCAGAACTGAAAGGCATTTAATGTGTCACTTGGATTTGCACTGAATCCTAACTCCAGGACCAAGTCAGAACTGCAGGCTTAGCACACTGTGTTTCCATGTGATTTCTCTGCTGTGACAGAACAATGAAGTTAATAATTACTGCATTCTGTTTCTTTGGATGAGCAGCAATAACCTGCAGCGCACTCTGTGTGTAGCCAGGTTTAAGGAGGACTCCGTGGTGCAGGCACAGGGAGGTGTTTCTGGCCAGAGCTGTCACCTCTTGCCCCGCTCCGTGGTGGTGGCACAAAGCTGGGAGGAGCCCCAGGGCACCCCCAGGACACACACAGCCCCCAAACTGCCCTGCAGTACTTGCAGCCACCTGATCCCCACCCCTCAGCCACCATTCCAGGCCCAGGGGGCAGGGAAAGCTTTGCCAGAGGGTGGCTGAGGAGGGGAGGCAGCAGAGCAGGAGGCAGGAGCCACCTGGGACACCCCAGCAGGGTTTCACCGGGGTGCTGTGGCTGTACCCGGACACAGGGGTGGGAACAGCTGGAGGCTGGATTGCATCTCTGGCTGCTCCTTCATTCTGACTGCTGAAAAACAAGCGACTGAGCCGCTCCTGGGATGTGTGTCCCAGCTCTAGGTTCAGCCCTGCATCTCCTGGCTGGAAACAACTGAGCACAGCGAAGGTGCTGCGTTCCCAAACAACCACTGGCCTGGGTGATTTCAGCTCATGTGCTGGGCAAAGTCAGACACGGGCTGAGAACATCTTTATTTGATCTTGCTGTGTCCTCTGAAAGAACATTGGCTTGTGCCAGCAAGGAACACAATGGCAAAACACAAACTGGCTGAAGAAAAAAGGGGCTGTTCATTACCATAAATTGTGAAAGACTTTCTAAAATGTCATGTTTGTCTAAGATGGAACTAATTTATTTCTTGATCTGACCATTTTCCAGTTGACCATAAACACTGCATAAAATGGAGCAAGTTAATTTCAATGTCCTCTTTAGAGGACAAATGAAGGTTTTCTTCAGAACCTTTTATTCTACATTTTCGTAGAATCAGGGAATGGGTAATGTTGGTAAAAGACCTTTAAGATCACCAAGTGCAACCATCAGCCCAGCACCACCAGCTGTTAAAAACCTACAGTTCAAGTGGGTACAAGCCAGCCCAGAAGTCACCTTCCCCAGCAGAGACACCTGCAGATATCCTGCTCTCACCTGGTCATGTGAGGACTCCCTGCTCTTAAAAACTGGGAAAAGCAAGGTTGGGACAAAATTCAAGAGCTGAAGAAAACTTCTGATAAATCCAAGCCATACTCAGGTGCAGGGACCCCCCAACGTGTCCCAGCAGTTCCTGTGGGTGACAGGGAGCTCCACACCCTCCAGCCTCAGCCCTGGGAATGCCAGCTGGGATCTCGGTGCCAGGCTGGCTCTGTGCTCCTCGAGGGGCTGCCTCACTCCCACTCATTTTGCAGACAACAGCCAGGTCATCTCCTTTCTTTTCCAGGTGATTCTGGCATCAGCTTCTCTGATTCCACACCTCCATGGAGATGTTCCCTCCTTTTGCAGTCCATCTACCCGAGGGAGAACATGAGAGGGATCCTTGTCCTTGCTTTTCCTATAGCTCATATATTCCTTTTCAAATGAACCCTCTGTGCTGGGAAAAATACACTTTTAAAATTACCATGGCAAATCACTTAATTCAAAAAAGCTTTGCAAGCCTCGAAGAGCCATGAAGATATTACCAAGTTTTACCTGACCAGAAATAAAGTTCTCAAAAGCAATAAAAGTGGACAATTTCATGCCCAAATTAAAAGAGAATCTTGTTTGTAAGAGCAGAGCAGTCCAAGGAGGAAGATATGTCTGAACCACCGAGTCCTTAGAGAAAAGGTGTGTGAAGAACAGCAGCCCCAAGCTGGTGCTGCAGTTCCCTCTTGTGACAGCCAGAGCAAATTCCTGTTTGCAGGGAACCAGGAGGTTCTGCTGCCTCAGTCAGCAGAGCCACTGGAGCTCTATGCACACAGAAAGGTGTGGGTTGGGGATTTTAAACAAACTAAACCTGCTGGTTTTGAAACATTCCTCAGGAAAGATGCATTCACTGTTTTGGGGCTTTGGAAAAGGAGTGTCCCCACCCTGGGGTGCCTTTGCCCCTGTTCACATTAATCCACAGCAGTTAGAGGAAATGAAGCACCTGAACCCCTTCCTCAGCCTGAGGTCCCTCTGGCACTGGCCAAGCATGCTCCAAGGTGACAGGCATGGGCAGTGTGGCTGCTGTTCAGATCACCTCAGTAACCCAGAGCAATATTTACAGGCACAGACAGAGACTTTGCTCTTGCTTGACATTAATTCTCCCTGCCCTTCTCATTTCTGTAGGTTCTTCACAGTATTTTGCCCCAGACTAAGCTCCCAGAATGGACTGGTTTTAGCTTTTGGAAGCCAGTTCTTGGTTTGGGTTGGAAGGGACCTTAAAGCTCATCTCATTCCACCCCCTGTGGTGGGCAGGGACACCTTCAATAGGGCAGGGTGCTCCAGGCCCGGTAAAACCCTTCAGCAGTCCAGGGAGTGTCACTGACCCCCAGAGCTGTCCCTGCATCACACACCCAGGAGTGCACGCTGGCTCCTGGCCCCATCCAACCCTTCACCAGTCCAGGGAGTGTCACTGACCCCCAGACCCATCCCTGGATCACACACCCAGGAGTGCACNCTTAAAGCTCATCTCATTCCACCCCCTGCGGTGGGCAGGGACACCTTCAATAGAGCAGGGTGCTCCAGGCCCTGTAAAACCCTTCAGCACTCCAGGAGTGTCACTGACCCCAGAGCTGTCCCTGCATCACACACCCAGGAGTGCACGCTGGCTCCTGGCCCTGTCCACTCCAGGGAGTGTCACTGACCCCAGACCCATCCCTGGATCACAGACCCAGGAGTGCACACTGGCTCCAGGCCCTGTAAAACCCTTCAGCAGTCCAGGGAGTGTCACTGACCCCAGCCCTGTCCCTGGATCACACACCCAGGAGTGCACGCTGGCTCCTGGCACACTCTGGTTAATCCTGGACACTGCCCTGGCTCAGGCTGTGCCCCTGGCATCACCCCGGGCACTCTGGCACACACGGCTCGGGGGCTGGGTCACTGCCCCTCCTTGGTCACTGCCCGTCCTTTGTCACTGCCCGTCCTGTGTCACTGCCCGTCCTTGGTCACTGCCCAGCTCAGATGCAGTAGCTGGGGTCCCAGCAGGTCACACAGCTCCTGCAGGACCTGAGCAGTGGGAATGTCCCCTGGAAGCTCTGCTGCTCCAGGCAGGGCTGGCTGCCAGCAGATGGCAATCCCTGCCCGCAGTGCCGGGCAGCCAGGCCAGCCAATGCCCCAGGGTTTGGGAAAAAGTCTTCTGAATGATTAATAAAATGAAAAATAATGGAGTATTTCTAGAATTAATTACATTACATAATGTTCACATAGGAGAAACATCATTTTGTCTTGGATTTCTGGGTGCAAACCCCTCCTCTTGGGACACAGAACCTACAGACAGAAAATAGAGAGGCAGCTCTCCCTTTTCCCTCAGCCACCTCAGTGATACCCCACAGCCACAGACAGCAGGAAATAATGTAGAATAATCAGCACATCGATGAGACAAGATCAGCACTGGGAACTCCTTCTGCAACAGCCCTGCCCTGGAAAACATTTCCATGATCCTCATTTCTGTCACTCCACTTCTCAACCCCCTGCCCTTGTTTTCAGGGAGAAAAGAATAATGCCTGAACTCGCCTGTCTCTCCTCAAAACTCAGCGTGTTTTGCAATGCACCTCACATGACAAAGGAGGTCACAAGTGAAACCTCCCCAAATTGGTGTTATATTTTGAAGGCAAATGGGTTTATAAAACCCTCATTCAAAAGACAAAAGGCCAATGCTCCTTTTTCCAAACCCTTCCCTGCTCACAGAAATTCACCACTTTAATTACTCCACTTCTAAGTCTGCAAAAATGCAGAAATTCTTCAGTAAGTTCAGTAAAAGGCTTTCCTCAGAGTCAGTTTATTCTTGGTTCGGACAAATTAATCTGAAATAATCTATCTTTAAACCTCATCAAGAGCATGTTATCTTTTGTAAGGACTTAAGAGCTTTAAGATCATGCTGCCAGTAAAAGGACAGGCAGAAAAGCCTAAAGGCTAGGGGAAAAATATAGTTTTGAAGATTTTTATAGGGGTATAATCTCTAAAAATAGTCTTTTGCTAAGTTATCTTGAAGTTTAAATTGAAAGCAAAAATGGAGGAAAACCACCCTCCTGGGGGTGTGATAATCTCTGCTGGACCATCTTAGCAGCAGATAGCAAGAACTTCATGTGTTCTAAGTGTGTGTAGGAATTTTTCATGGATTTTTACCTGGGCACCAGCCTTTGCTACTTCAGCAGCTGAACTGGCATCAAGTTTTCTAGGCTACAAAAATCACCAAAAATACTGAAGTCAAAATATTCCACATGTTACATGAGCAGTTACCATCATCATCAACCAGCAGTGATAGTTTAGAATATACAAAACCCCCAAAACAAGTACAAAAATCACCTACTTCTCCTCTCCAGAGAAACTGATGCTGGTAACTGATACAAATATATTCAGTGAATATTACTCTTATTATTATCTGATATTATCTGATTCCTTTGTGCAGATTAAGGATTCTGAAACCCCAGGGTTTATTTTTGTATGAGCAGACACATGGGAAGGAGATTGAAGCAACAGTTTAATTTCCAAACAGTTTGGGATTTTGCAGACATTCCCTAAGCGACTATTTCCCCTCGGGAGTTATTTCTGAACAAGCAACACAAAGTTTAAATGCTGTCAAATGCCAAAGGATGTTTTCTTCTAAATGAATGCTAATTAAATTAGTAGCAAAGGTAATTACATTGACCTTAAATTCTGGATGTATTAAGCCATATTCAAATGGAGACAATTAATATTCAGTGGGATGTCTTTCTGTGCTGCTATATTAACATACAATTCTTAATGGTGTGCAGTTATTAAATTAAGGATCTCTAATGTACTGAGCATGTCCCTGATCTCTGTTTGTGCAGCTCCTTGAGCTGTGACACCCCCAGTGCCACGTGCCCTCATCCCACAGGTGACAAGGGACAGGTCTGTGGGTCCGTGCAGGATTTGGTGCCACGGCTCTGTCCTTCTAAAACAAGCTCAGGTGAGTTAAAACTGATCCCAGAGAATTTAATTTAAAACAGTGTCCTTCACACAGCTTAAAGGAACCTTGGGTCATCCCTTCTGTGACTCCTCCCAGGAGTTAGGAACTGTCACAAGGGTGCCACCCTTGTCCTCCCAACAACTCCACAGCAGCAGGACTTGGGAAAGGACACCAGCAACTTGGGAAAGCACATCAGGAGCTGGAGGGACATTGGGAAGGAATTGTTCCCTGCTCTCCCTGGGGGAAGGACAAGGGCAGCACAAACCTCGACGTTCAGATTCAGTCAAATCATGTCACAGCCTCCAACGTGCCAGCGCTCAGGGCACGGACAGCATTAAAAAACCTACTGAAAGTACAGTAAAACAGTCTCAAAAAGCCATTCCTTGGCCTTTGTCCTGTGCCTGACAAGTGTCCCCTGGCAGCCAGACAGGGGGGGTTTGTGACAGCGGCTCCTCCCAAAGCAGCCCCGTGGCCTCACGTGGAAACAATGCCCAGCCTCCGTGGCAGGGCTGCACTTGGGGCTGGCCCTTCCCTCCCCACTGCCAGGGCACCTGGGGCTGCTCTGGGGACTGGGGACTGACACTGTGCCCACTTCCAGCTTTGCTGATGCACTGTCTATTTTCAGTTGATTTATTTTTAATTTGCCTTCTGTACCCCGCTTACTGCTGCAAGATCCCTGGGCTGCATTTCCCACTGCAGGGCTCACCCCTGTCCCACTGCACCTCGCCCCCCGTCACTCCAGGAGCATGAACTTATGCATATATTATCTATTATCTATTATATATTGTATTCTGGTGTACATAGGAGTCACTAAGATCACAGCTTTGGTCCCTCTGTGCTCTGCCCTGGGCTCTGACACTGGAGTGATGACATAAAAAACCTCACACAACTGAGATATTTCAAATTACTATCCTCTAGCCTCCCCAAAGTAGTCAATAAGCTTTAAAATGTCAATAAATGAATTTTCTCCTACTAAAATGAAAAGTTTTGGATGGTCCTCTCCAGGCTGGTCAATAATACTGACAGCAGGAGCTATTTTTGGAGCTCTTCACTGACTTTAATGAACATTACAGAAGAACCTGGGCCTTAAACCACAACTATTTCTATCCACTGTGACAAATCATCGATTTCCTCACTTTCCTGGCTGTGAGGAAAAGCTCTCCCCGTCCATCCAGGTATTTCCACCGAGCTCCTCCCAACGTTATCTCACCACGGCAACATCCACCCCAGCACAACCCTCAGTCCCATCCCTACAGTGCAGCTCCCAGGCACAGGGAAGCCAAGGATCCCATCATTCCAACAGCCTCATCTTTAAATGCTGCACCTGCAAATGCATTTTAAAATTTAGCATGAGATAATATTAACAAATTCCCAGTATTGCACTTATCCCTTATTTAAAAGGCTTAAGATATATCCCTTTCTCCTTGTATAAACCAATTCAAGTTATATAATGTATGTGGATTTACTTTGCCCCAGTTCCAGCTGGCAATATATTGCTAAGCCAAGGCTGTACAATTGCAATTTGGCAGAAAACAGGTCAGGGTTTTATTACACATCAAAACTCTCAAACTCTTCTGAATGTTTCAAATTAAAAAGGCAAATAGAAAATACCCCTTGTGTCAGAATGATCCTATTCCATTACCTTGCTCATAAATTTATACTGGGGACACATTTTATTAGTTCTTTTGCTGCTTTCTCACATCTGTACCTGAGTTTGTTGTGACAAATCCTGGGACAAAGGAAGGGTGGGAGTGCATGGATCCAGAGGGAGGGGGCACCTGCACCTGGCCACTCCTGCCCTGCCCAGATCCTGCAGGGAAAAGGCAGCTTCAGGTGAAGATGGAGCAGGAAGGCAAAGAATGATGTGGGAAAAACCTTACAGGTGGTGGGGTGAAGGTTTGGTGACCCTGGCAGGACACTGGGGTGTGACCCAGGGCACGGGAGGGACACTGGGCTGTGACCCAGGCCATGGGAGGGACACTGGGCTGTGACCCAGGCCTCGGGAGGGACACTGGGCTGTGACCCAGGGCATAGAAGGGACACTGGGCTGTGACCCAGGGCACGGGAGGGACACTGGGCTG
>VZTH01016190.1:0-67328 GCA_013397815.1 Aleadryas rufinucha
AAGACCAGGGAAAGGCAACAGCTCAGCCTGGTCTCTGAAAAACTGGTGCTTATATCATGTGTGACCTGGACCCACTTCCTCCCTCACAGGAGGAGGAATTACTACTTGCTTTTTCTAGGTTTTTTTGCTAGTTTCCACAGTGCTTTTGTTGACTGGGAGACAGGGTAAGTCTGAGGAGCCTTTTGTGAGCTCTGAATAAAGTTTGCACTGGCACTGGAGCCCTGTGTGTCCCCCAAGCTTCCAAATGACTCCTCAGAAATTTGTTTGTTTTCCATACACACTCTTAGTCTGATAAAATAAGGCTGCACTGTGTGGTAGGAGCTGTTCTCCATGGAATTTCAGGAGTTTCTGTTAGGCATAAGCTAGCATATGTGAAAAATAGAGAGGTGTCTTTGGCTTGCTTCTTTGCCTGACATTTTTCTTGGGCTGTTTTTGCAGTCTGTTTCCCTTGCAACACACTTCCAGAATTATTTTGGTTAATCTTCCCATAGCTTATTAATCAAAGTTCTCATGGGTTTTCAGGACACAAGACTGAGTCTGACAGACTCGTGTTTCACTGTTCCTTCATTCTTGCAGTGTTAAAACCCCTTGCCCAAAGCTTGAAAGCAGAGCATTCACATCTTGCAGGAAACGTTGGCTTGCAGGGATGTGAGTCTTGGTTGCATTAGTTTTCATCGTGGAAAACTTTGATTTTTGCTGTAAGTATTCATCAGGTGGGAAAGGAGTAGTTTAAGAGTTATGGAACTGAGTTAAAATGTTAATGCTAGAGGCAGAAGGTAGGTGTGTCATTAATAACAGTACAAGTGTTCTGACATGGAAATGTTCTTGACCTGAAGCTGACCCATGAGTGTCAGCTGGGAAGTCTGAGAAAGTACTCACACAGAACTTGGTAAATACATAAGGTTTATCATTCCTCCCTCAGTTTCCTAGTGACAACACTGAAAAGCAGGTGGGAGCTCTCTTCCATAGCATATTTATTTTCTTAAATTTCAGCCTGTTTTTTTGTCTCTTCAAATCATGCATTTTCTGGATGGTGAAACTTGGGTCATCACTGTACAATATCCTAGTGAGTTGCAAAATATTAGTGGGGCTAATTGTGGGCATTGCACAGCAACTTGTAGAAGATAAGTGCACTTCTGGAAAGATCCATCATTATATTTGTAAAGCTGGATAACAATAATTGGAGTTTGAATATTTCTTAGTGTAGAAAAACATGAAGTAAAATGTTGAGGAATGAACTTTGTAGCATGAATTTGAAGTTCAGCATTTAAAAGATTGAACCTCTTATGAGTGAGATGCTGCTGAGGGTGCAGTGCATCTCTGAAAGTGAGACAAAGATGGATCTGTTTTTCTGCAGAGAGCACTGCATGTGCACTCCTGGCCAACTGTGTGATTGGAGGCTGTAATTCCAGAAAAACGGTGCATTATTTCATGCAGCCTGCCATAGGTGGGCAGTATCACAGAGTAGAGACTTGCCAAGCTGCAGTAGCAGCCTGCCTGTTAATTTAACAGGCTGTGGTGGTGGCTTGAGTTTATTCAATTCTCGCTTTAAAGAAACAGGGACAAAATACAAAGGATGTCTGAGACTTGTCGGAAGTTTTGCCCTGAGGCCGTCAAGACCCTCTCTGTCAGAGTGATGGCTTCAGGCTTTTCCCTTGGGAAGCTTCTTGCTTCTGGCACATAAGCTTCCAGAGGTGATAAAAAAAAATCAGAGGTAGCTTGTACCTGGGTTTATAATTGTCTTTTAGTTTGGGATCATTAGGATTTCACCTAATTTCTAAATGAAAGCCTAAGTGTCTCCAGCAATCTGTTGCTTCAGGAACTAGCATGCTGCATCATTCACAAGCCTTAGAATTCAACTCCAAAAATAGCAATGGTAGAGTTTCCAATCAGCATTGCAGTGAGCCTTGTGGGCCTCCATCAGAGTCTGCTTCCTTGCCATCTTCTCCCTGAAGGGTACCTTTTCTGCTTGTCTGAAATCCATTTTTGCTTGTCAAGTAGCCTCTGCTGTAAAAGATAGCTGCTGACTCAGCAGGATTTTCTTATTTCTGACAGGTTATGTGTATTATTTATGATTTATATGTTCCAGACAGAGGCAATAAAGAGGTGCTAGGCTTGAAAAGTTATTTGACAAGCAGTAGTGAGCCTCTTGGATGGAGAAGAAGGAAATTTTCTTTTTTTAGCACCAACAGTGTTAACAAGAAATTCTTAAAGTTGCAGTGGGGCTCTGGCCTGGAATGGGTTTGATGGGTTACATGTTAAATATATTCAGCAGTACAGAAGGATGTTTCTGTAACAGTGAAGTTGCAGACATGCACGTTTTTCATTGTGGAAGCCAATCCTAAACTACCTTGTCACCTTCAACCACTGAGCTGCTACTTCACATCAGAGGGTACTTTCCTATCCTTTTTCTTTCAGTCTGCAATAGCACTTCTATGCCCTGTATCTCCACTGCATCAAAATCTGCCTATAATAAAGACTTGGAACATGAGTCTCAAAGGAATCCAACATGTACCTTCAATGCCTCCATTTGAGCTATACAAATGTCTTTAAATAGCTTTTCACCATTCAAAGATAATGGAATGCAAGGTCTCACTTTGTGCTTCACTGAGCTTGTGCACACTGCGTACAGCAAATCCACCAGTGCCAGTTCAGCACAGCTACTGCTGTTACCAAAAGCCTGCAATTGCCATAGCTGTTACTCATTAAACTCAGCATTCAGATTTATTCTCTAAACTGTGAATAACTTTTTTATCCCTTACCTGGAAGAAGATTCTAAATACGTGAATTATTTACCCTGTAAATCTAGAGACAAAAAAAAAAAAAAAATCAAGGTTATGAACCTGTGTTTTGGCCTCACGGTGTGTTCAAGTTGTTGCATGTCGTATGGGCAAGGCAATACTGTGCATGTGCAACACTTGTGAAGTAAAAATAGCTCGTGGACTTTTACTTTATGGACTTGGCACAATCTGTAGTTCTGGGAATGACCCTGGTGAAATACACATGGTGCACATGTGCTGGAAATTTGTTTTTCCTCAATACAAGGCTTCTAGTGTGTTACTGATGGGTTTCCAAATTGTGCAAAATATGTTTTTGGAATGGTATTTCACATATGTATTTGGCTGTATTTCACAATGTTGTTAATTTCCTGGTTTTGGTGTCCTTTTGTTTTGCAAATGACCCTCATTAGTAATTACTCCTCTACTTTGAATATTTTAAATAAAAATACTTATTTTCAGCTTCCCAAAGGCAAGTGAGAAAAAATGTTCTTGCTAGCAGAATAATTAGTGGCTACTTGCACTCCATGTGAATTGTGATTAAGTTCAGTTTTCATCATGTGTGTTTTTAAAGAGCTAAAAGAGTTCTGCCAACCCTTAAAATATAAAAGCAGCTGTAAACTGCTCTAAAGAGGCAATATAAAATATTGTGCATGTTGCTTAATGACTAAAGAAACTTAAAACTCTTTTAAAATGAAAATTGTGAAGGGGTTTGGTTGACTATATTGAGTTTGGCAGACCTTACTCCAGTGTCCAGTACTTAAAAAGCAGCATCAGGGCATAACTACTACAGCATTGTTGGTGATGACAGACCAGTGGGTGCTGCTTTGTTGCACTGGTGTGAGGGAATGTCACTCCACATCTCCATTTCACAAGTTCTCCTGTTCTAGCAAGAGGCATTTGTTTACTCTTCCCTCGTTTCTGTACAGTGATTCCCTGGAAGCTGCCCAGCCCGCCCCAGTGAGGAGCGTCCCTGCCTGCCAGGACAACGTGGATGTGAGACCTGCTCCTGCCAACACCGCACCTGCCACAGTCCTCAAGCCAGCAGCACCCCTGGGTTCTGCCAAGGGCTGGCAGCCTCCAAACCAAGCAGGTAACTTCCAGAGTTCTTGTTCACCTAAAGACCTTTGGATGGCTCAGGAAAACAGACTTCACCGTGGGTGTAAAAACAACAGGCTTCAAATGGCTGTTTGTGGGTTTTGAGTACAGGCCAGTTTGCTTGGAAAAGAGAAGAAAAACCAATGTAGCCATTTTAGTAAATCAGTAGCCCTTTGTAAGTAGCCTCACAGATGTAATTGGTTTCACAAACAAGCAAAATCAGATGCCTCACACCTCTATTACAAGCATTTATACCAATCAATTATACATCTACACCTCACAGTTTCAGCTTGGTGCTTCCCGTGTGACTGTAGATTCAAGCACATTCCGTGCTATTTCAGGTAGGAATATCAACATATGTTGATATTGTCAATAGACATGTGTTTTCCAAGTGATCTTTTCAGAAGTACTAGTTAATTTAAAAAAAAAAAAAGATAAAAAAGGCTAAGGCATTAGAGTGTTTATGTATTTGACATCTGTAGGTTTTATTTGAGCAGGGTGCCAGATTATTGTGTAGGTTTGTGTTACAGAGATTTGTGTAAAAGTTCTTGCAAGGGCAAGTCACATAGCTACTACCTTTGAACGTACTTTGGTGATTTCTACCCCTTTGAACCCACATCAGAATGTCTTCTATCTGGAATGCATGCTGTTTTCTTTATGAGCACTCCTATTTTATTACACAATACAGATATGTTTATATGGGTAACTGTGTACTGATGTTTTTATAGTATTACACGCACTAGTAACTTGGGGTAGTCTTTTAAGCTGAATCAGTCTTTGGTGCTGAATTAGACTTGTGTAGTAATTTCAAAGGATCTGGGAAATCTGTATCATTAATTAAGCTTTAACTTCAGTTTTTTCTTGCTAATATGAGATGAATAGTCTTGATTCTCTTTCTGACAGGATCGATTATGCTAAATAGCTCTATTTGTTTGTTTATTTTTGTTCTATGTTACGGGTTTTCCCTCTTTAGAAGTATATCCAGTCCCTAAACGGAACTATAGAGGCCCGGGCATAAAAATAAAAAACATATGGTGCTAATGCTGTGTGTTTTATAATGGCTTTGGCACTTCTGATTAAATGACTGCTGTGGTTGGTAACAAGCCGATGTATTTTGGTTGAGATGTGCACTTCTGTAGGAAGCCTCAAGATGGCAATGCACTGTCATTGCTGTACTTTCCTGGCAAATAGCGAGTCTACTATTGAGGGCAAGGGAAAGACTTTTTAAAATTTAGGTCAGTTTAATTCTAGCATTGCTTTACTTCTTTGAGTTAGCTGGTATTAGAGGGGAAAAAAAACCCAAAGTGAACAGTAACAGCAGAAGCCTCAACTCTTTTTAAAGTAACATTTTTGGTAGTGTGTGTGCTTAAGGCAAATTTTTGTGGGAATGTGATAATCCTGCATTTTTCTAAGCGACTGTGCTTCATATTTGATATAACTTTGTCTCACCAAGTGATGAATTATTTCACTTGCATAGAACCCACCCATCAGTTTGGGGTTTCTGTAGTACCACACTCATTTTTAGTATGTTGGTAGGTGTTTCACTGTTAAATCCCACTAGCATACTCTAGTATTAATAGGAGTCAAATGTTTGAAATAGCCTTTTTTATTTTTTAAGGTGTTCATGAAGGAGAAAGATTTAAAGAGATTCATTAAACTACACTTGATTCTGTAGTACTCTGAAAATCTATGCCCATGCTCTTGCATAATGTGAAAATCTCTTTTTTTTTTTTTTTTACATCAGCATACCAAGTAGGCAGGTGAGAGGGAAAGCCAGAGGGAGAATTTTTGATTGTTATGTTTCAGAATAGCTTAAAGAAAGCTTAGAAAGTTCATACTGGTAGAGAAGCTGGTGGAAAGAAATGGTCATGAGGATGACAGCTTTGTGCTATCTTGATGTAGGGTTCTAAGAAGCACTGCTTAAGTTCCAAAGAAGCAAAGCCATTATCTGTCCCCGAAAATATTGGGGCAACCAGAAATAAAAGCTGTAGGAGAAGGAGACATTGAAGTTTCAGAGTTCCCTAAAACTGGAAAATGCAGGGAAGATAACGCAGCAGTGTGAATGGCAACTGGCCAGGAATTAACAGAGTGGGAGAAGGTACATTGTCCCAGGTGCCAGAGGAGCTTCAGTTAATGTTTGCCTCTTAGGAACATGAGGAGTCACCCACTACCATGGAAAGCCAGTCTGCGCTTGTCTCTTGTAGGTGGACAGCAGTCTGACAGGTAAAGCTGTTTCAATAATTGAATGTTTTGATAACATTAGTCAGATGCTGAAGAAAAAGAAAGACTGTGTTTCAGAGAATGCTTGGACTTCAATTCTGCTGTTTGTTTGCAGTCTGCGAGCATAAAGTTTTCCTTAAAGTGAAATTGCCAGTGCTCCACAGGCCAAACAAAATTTGGCTTCATAGGCTGTAGGCTTGATGAAGTCTTAGACAAAAAGACCCCTTTTATTTCATAGCTGAAGTCTACTATGGGAAATAATTAGAAGGAAGATACAGTCTTATTTAAATGTCTATCAGTATGCTATTAATAGCAGAAAGGTATTGGGAGCACAGTTTTGTAGCTCTGATACCACTCCCCCTTCTAATGAATATTGTGTATAACACCAAGTTGTTTCCAAAGCAAAACAGGCATGTCATAGGATTTTGTTTGTGCCTGGGGAAGCTGTAAAATGCTGATTGATAGCGTGGCATGAAGATTACCAGTGATTTTATTAAGTTGTCTGACTACAGAGATATGTCATTTAGATAGACAGCATCTTTTCAGTTATTAGCTGGAATCTCTCTTTCATGGATAGGCCACCCAAAGAACACTTTTTTTTTTTTTAACTAAAGGTAATAGGGCTTTTTTTTTCTGCTTCAGCATAGGTGTTTGGGGTGAATTGTTGATTTTTTTTCTTTTGAGATTTTGCAGAGATGCCTGAAGGTGTCAGAGGGATTTTGTTGGAACTGAGGTGTGAGCTATTTCATGACCTGGTAAGAAGATGGTCTAAAATTGAATGGATGAAATAGTGAACCTGGAGATGCTTTAGGGATTGGGTTTCTCTCTACAGAAGTCAATCATGATCTAAGTGGTCTCACAATGATAACACCTTTGGGCCTGAATTATCCTCATTGGCTGTGGGGGCCATTCATGGAGTTCCCATGGTATGCTAGCTAGCTGTGCTAGCTGCCCTGTATGAAGGTAACAGAGGTTTTATTCCTCTTTGGAATAAAATCCTGATATTACAGGATTCCTCAGTGGTTTGGTAGAGGAAATGAGGGGTGGCTGCCTCATGCTTTCTTTTAAGGCATGGGTAGGAAGCTCAATAAGATTCAATTTTTTTCTACTGTTGAAACAAGTAAAAACACACTGTTACTGTGTGTTATGTGCACAGACTGGAATTTATAATAGTTCTCACTTCATTTTTGTTGAGCTGTGAAGCTCTACTCACCCACCAGAGGCAGAAGCTTTTTATAAGATTATGTTAAATTAAAAGAATGAAATAACCGAGAGCATCCCAGCTACATTGCAGTGAGCTATTTGATAACTATTACTCTGCACTTAGGTAGCATTGCTCACCCCCAAGGAACCCCAAGGCATTTTCTAGTCCTGGGCAAGGACACGGTGCCCGCATGGGAATGGCTTTCACTCACCACTGCCATGCAGCCACCTCATGGGTGAGAGATGACAGCTACTTGTGAGCATGCTGTAACATTCCATGGCAACTTGAAAGGAAGTGAATAGCACCGTGGCAAATTGAAACTGCCGGGACAATTTCAGAAGGTATAATTGCCCAGTAAGCACAGCTACACCAACTGGAGTTAGTCCAGGAGATGAACTGTTCTTGTGGAAAGTGTAGCAGGGCCTGTGGTGGTCAGAAGCGGTCAGGACTTCCATTGTTACATTTCTCACTTGATATTGCTTTCTCTTTCCTGGCATCTTCGAAACACTGTTGCTGGGGGTGAGCTGCTGGTGCCATGGGGACCATAGTGGCTGTGTGCCAGGCACAGCACTGCCAGTACCACACCCTGCCTTCCAGTACAGGAGCTGGGCAGGCAGCATCCCGCTTTGCTTGCTGGGGTCCCCTGGGATGGCAGGGGGCCTGCGGGGAGCTCTTACAGCTGGTGGCCAGAAAGGCTGGTTTGCTTCTTGGAAAGGAGGGTTTCATTGCGGTCGATGCCCTTTGTTCCTCCTCGGCTTTGCGGCTGAGTTAGAAGAATGGGATGGGGAAGGTTTGTGGTAGAAGCGTTCAAAGCTTGTGTTTTAAGTGACCCTTTACTAAGATGTGCCAGTTTCCTTATTCCCAGGGTCTCTCTCAGCCTGCTGTCACTGGGATATATAATCCCCTTCCAGCAGAGCTGCTAGGGAATGTCAGCATATTCTGCAATATGCACAACTGTCAGTTGCCTAATCCTGAGCAAGCACATGTGTTAAGCACATGCTCCCTTCAGCGGAGGGAACACGCTTGGAAACTGACTGCAAGCACATAAAAAGTGCTCCCCAGACAACTTTGTTTTAAAAATTCTGCTATTTCCTTGAAGTTGTTTTTGTGTACTTGGTAGCCTTGCATTTACCTCCTCGTGAGTTATCCATAGCTTCCTTGCTGCATTTTCTTTTTTATATCCCATTCCCACAATAATATTAGAATTTTAAAAGCAGAGGGAAATGCTAGCCTGCTCCTAGGCATGACTTTACATCCTGCTCTACTGGCAGTTTGAGTCTTCGTTTCCTTCCTTGCTACTTATTCTGCTACTTATTTGTGTAGAGAAAATGGGGTATAAATCCAGACTGTATCAAACTGTGGAGTTTGGCCATCAGGGCAAACAGTGTGGAGCTGTGGAGAGGGAGGAAGGCACCAAGATACATTGTGCTGTCACAAAATGCTTGTACTGCCAGTAAGTCCTTAAGGGATTAAGTACCATAAAGGGATGGACTGCAGCACATTTCGTCCTTGTCACCTTTGCTGTTCTGTGTTTCATTTGTAATTGCTCCAGCCCACATACCAATTTTGTTGATCTTACAGGCTACCCTGGGTGGTAAGTTGATTGATAGCTTTGGGAATACTTCTGCATGGAAAAAGTAACCAAACTATTGTGTCATTATCACTGTGTTTGTAAAGTTTGACGATTTTGGTTTTAGGGCCCTCTCATACTAATTTGTTTCCTTTGTAGAACAGGAGTTTAAAGACAGGACTAATTATAGGGGTTCAAGGAGCTACTTGCCCATTGAGTACCATGGTCTGAATATGGGGAAGAAGCTGACTTAACGCTGCTAGTCATCAAGACAAATTCTTATATTGTTGGTAAGGCCTCTGTTAAAAATAGGTCCCAAAATATAAACAGTTCCACTAGTTTTCATTGAAAAAGATTGTTAAAGATGGCTACTCCATGATGTAGTTACCATTCATGAAAGCAGAAAGCCTTGTCCATGAAAGTGTTATGACTGACAGGTCAAAACACAAAAGCTTTCTGATCCTGGTCTATGGACTGTAATTAATTTTTCATCTAATCTATATTATTATATCATCATGTGACAGCAAACCACAAGAGTTTGTTCTTACAAGTTAATTAATGTGAAGTCACTTAGCCAAGCAAAACCCATTGTGAAACCAGAGTAATTTATAAATGTTAACCTTGACTTGATGGCAGTATGAAATTGTAACTCCTGTAGAGTTGGTGAAAAAATGAGTGTGTTTCTAAAACTTGAATGTTTATCTTTAAGAAGGGGCAGATCATAGTAATGATGCAGAAATGTACCACCTGCTTTTTAGAGACAGAATGGCCTTGTGTATCTTGCTACAAGAGCTGCTGAGAATAGAAACTCAGCTTTTCTGTTACAAATGTGACCTTAGACAATTTTCCTGTGTTTTGATTTTGCCAAATTGACTTGCTATTGCACCAAGCTGTGCACTTAAATGAATTGTTTGTGTTAGTTGGACAGATGCATGTTTCTTTCTCTGTTCATTTAAACAGAGATGCAGAGATTTTTTTGGCTCTATGGTTATTTCATACACATCAAGTGGGAACATTCATTGACTTCCAAAATCAGATGGTCATTGTCTTTGATTTGTTAAAAATCAATTTCTTGTCACAGACTTATTTGCCAGATCAGTTCCTGTTCATTAGCTAGCACCAGCTCAGAGCAGTGATGTGTCCTGTTCAGATGCACAGGTGTAGGACATCCAAGAATTATGCCTAATATTTGTTCAGCAAATGAAAAGCCAGTATTCCTCTGGTAAATGCATTCTTATTGGAATTCAGTGTTAAACATCAGCTTCATGAAAGTGGCAGATAATCTACATGAGGCTGGACAGACGTGCTCTCTGCAGGCACAGTCAAGCTGTCGAGTTCAGAATAGGAGCTAAAAGGAGGCAAAATCTTATATGCAGAAAGCTATCAAATGGGTTTCTATACTGCCACTGCAGAGAAATGGAACACTGTAGTACAGGACTTCATTTTCTCTTTCTTCTTGAGTCATGTTTTCGATAAAAGCAACGCCAGTTGTGCCAAATTTGTGACGGTATGTGATGTAACAAATCAGAAGGAGACAGGCTGAACAAGCCAAAACCACCATACTCATTTTAATTAAGATGCTTTACAGCTAATTTACCCGGAGCCTTTCCAGTTGAAAGGCTGGTTACTAACGCAGGAACTATTCCCTCTAGTTGCAGGGGCTGTTGAAATGGGGCCAAGGTGGCACCTGTTTTGATTTTCCACGGGTGCATACCAGCTTTCACCCGGCATTTAAAGACATGATAATGGTTTAATCCATCCTGTTCTGCCTTTAATCAGGAAAAGGAGTTTAGCTCTGACTGTGTTTCCAAGACTTCATAAGAAACAAAAGAAACAACTAAGGAACACAGGGGCTGAGCTTTGCGTTTGTTAGGGGGTTTTTTTTGAAGTTTTGTTTTGTTTTTTTCTCACCTTGTACTTGTCCTGTAGCATCCTGCACTGAGCTTGTGTGATTTCGTGCGGGCCTGGGAGTGGATGGGGTGTTATATACAGGCAGTGCAGTGAGCTGACAGCAGAGCTTTTCAGACACGTTGCTTCATCCGGCCATCTGTTTGGTTTTGAGGGAAGGAACAGGAAGATTTCTTATGCTACAGATAAATTAAGAAAAGTCAGAAAATTGGACATATGAAGCTTTATATTTTCCATTTATAATACAGTAGTTTGATTGCAGTGTATAAATCACTGAGTTAGAACACTTCAAAATGAAGTTCTGGCACTCCCACTGCTTCAAGTAGCATTGTTATTTATAGATATTACATGAAGGCTGATGTTATGTTTAAGTGAGCGTTAAACAGTTCAGGCTGTTGTATTGTTGCTACGCACCAGAGAACCTCTGTCAAAGTGACTTTGGCACCACGGCGTATCCACCTTTCTCCCTTTGTCTTCCAAACCTTTCAGCAGTGTTTGCAGTTATCCATGTGCTCAGCGATGGAACAACCTATTGTTAGACTAACAAGGGCAAAGTCACACTGGGATTTTTAAAAAAAGAAAAAAAAAAAAAGGTAGTTCTTTACCCTGCCTAAAAGATTGTTAAATATTAAACTAGCCATACCAAGGAGTTTAGTGAAAGCAAACACCAGGGGTTTGCTAAACTTAAACCTAATAATAAAGTAGAAAGTTAATAGTCAGGTACAGAGTGTTTTTGGTTTTAGAAAAAAAACCAGCAATGACAATACATCGGTGCAAATCAACAGTGCTTTAGAATGTTTAATTAAAAAGAGTGAAGGTGAAGTGAAGCCTACAAAACTCCAAACTTTGGCCACAGACATCTCATGACTTGCAGAGAACTCAAACCTCTCTGGTCCTCAGGTCAGAATAGCTCCTGCTGGAGTGTGTAATTCATATAAATTGTTTCTTTTATTTATTAATTGTATTTATTTATTTTAGTTTTAAATCTTCACCCACAAAAGTTGCTGTGCTTTGTCCCATTTCAAGCAACAAAGGTGCAACAGGAAAATAAGGGGTGAGACTGTGTTGTCAGAAAGCTGATTTCTTTTCCCATTCCCAATCAGTCACTGTTTGCTATTAAAAATGTGCATGCATCTCGACAAATCTTGGTTACTGGGGCATCTGTGTCCCCAGCATTCCTTGAGAACAAAGCTGCTGATGGTGTATGTAAAATATAAAAAGCAAAGTCTAAAGCACAAACTACAGGACAGCTCAGACTGGCTGCCAAGGGTTGAGAGGTGTTCACTTAGATTGGGTATAAAGATTTGTACCTACTTTGTCACTCCTCCTGTGCCCTGGTAAAATCTTCTCATTGCAAGAAAAAAAACACCTGCATCAGTTTTCTGGGCCTGATGTTTTTAAATCAAGTGGTTGTGTTTCAAGCTGAAAGATTCCTAAGGGAATAGAGAAGAGAAAGGAGGGGAAGAGAATACATGAACTCAGAAGTAAAGTTCCTCTCTGCAGTAAAAACATCTTGTCCACTGGAGTGTTAAACTTGCTGTTTAAGTAGAAAGAATAGATGGGAAACATCAGTGTTCTGTCTAAACAAGAAAACAGACCTAATATTTGAAATTCTCTAGCTATAAGAGGAGGAATATTGTTGGGAAAAGTACAGAGAATTCATATAGATTTAAGTGGGGAATTAATGGTGGGATTTTTTGAAATCAAAAGCAAACTAACTAAACAAAAATGTCACCACCAACAAAAAAATGCTCTGTGGGTTGCAGTGGAAGTAATGAACCTGTGGGGAAATTACTGAAGTGTTAAAGGTGTGTTTGTGGCCTATGGAAAGGCAGAAGTGGCCAATAAAAGCTATCCTCCTGCTGGTGTTCAGAGGGGAATGAGGAAGATGAAAGGCTGAGGCAAATCAAGCAGTGACAAAGGGAGAATGATCTATGGTGAAAAAAAGTAAATCTAGAGAACTGTAGAAGGTTTACAAAGAAGCCAGTATATCAAATAATGTATTTGATATTGATATGGATATAGATATTACAGTACTTTACTGGTGTATTTTCTTTAATAAGAGTATGGATCTGAAGGCAACAGAAGCAGACTGACTCCTCTTCTTTGAGAAGAAAAATCTGAACTGAAAGAAGCTTGAGTCCACTTCAGAACAGGTGTAGAGGGGAATGAGACCAACAAGGTATTCATGTGGTTACCAGCAAAGAGAGAATCCTTGAGAGAATGCTGTGGGCACGAATCATGAGCATGGGCAGGGAGCTTCCTCAGCACTAAATGCCCAGCTTGGTTTTGCTCAGGTCACAGCTCTTGCTTGACGCAGTATTAATTTGTGTGGTTTCTATTATGTTTTGCTTAAAAGAGAGTTTTTGTTATAACTTGATGGATTATCTCCTCCTCTCACTTTTTAGTGCTTTAAATAACTCAGAAATGACTGATCTAACAGCTTTGTAGAGAAGGTTTACGTAGATAAATTCTGCTCCTGGCCAGTAGTAACTTTGAAGTTAGGTAGTGTTCGGAAAAGCATCATTCCTAAAAACAGCAGTAATGAAAGCTGTAATGAGACCAAACAAAAGGGAGCAATTGTGATGTTTGTACTTTTTTTTCCCCCTTAAGCAAGCAGAAAGACTTTTTTTAACTACACAGTGCAAACGAGACAGCTGATGTGTCTGAACGGGCTTTGGGATTCAGTGGATAACCCAAACAGAAATTAGTAATACACTAAAAGCTGTGCTGCAATTTGATTTATGGCAAAAGCAATCTTCAAACAGATTTGGGTTTAGTGTGTATTCCTGTCTTCTCGTGAAATGGGATCTGAAAATTGAAAAACCATGTGTGCTGACAGAGAAGGAAAGTGCTATTAATCAACACCACTTTTGTTCATGTCTTCAAAGCTGTTCTGCCACCTTTTTCATTTTTATCTCTTCCTAGGTTTTCAGTTTAGCAGGCATTTATAATCTGAACTGAACTACAGTAGCAGAGTGATTTGTTCAAGATTAAGTGCTTCTATTCCTAAATTCTTTCCACTCCGGAATGTTGAATGTTTCAAGAATAAAGATGTTATTTTTTCAAGATATTGCAAATTTATTAATTATATATTAAATATAACCAATAGGCTTGTTTTAAAAAAGAAAAATAAACAAAAGCAAAAAAAGCAACCCTTATGAATTCTTACAGTTTTGCTACATCAGATTCTGAAAAGGATCCAAAAATATGTCAGTCCTGAAATGACCTGATATGAGAAATTTTGGTAAATCAACCACTTAAACAAAAAAAAAAGATAGATGAGTATATTTCTTCTTCATACACAGAAAGAGTAAGCAAAAGCAGGTATTGAGCTCACATCAGAAGGTTAATACCAAGTGTAATTATAGTACAAAAACATTGATGTTAAAAAGGATTTCTCTTCCAGACATGTTGTCTTAGCCTACACATGAGTAGAGGAGAGGGTTGCTAAAATTCATGGTATTGTTTTGATTAAATTATGTAGTGCTTGGCTATATTCTGTAAATAGCACAATGTTGGCATTTATGTTGGATTTTCTGTGGATTCAGTGTTGCTTAAATCTATCTTCTCTGTGAATTAGTGTGCCACTTCCCTTTCAGCAGGGAATGCATTGTTTTGCCTGAAAAGTACTTGCAACTCGTCTGTAGGATAGAGGCTGATCAGCATTACATTAATGGAGATAATGAGAAACTATTTTTCATCTTTTCCCTGGAAGCTGATATGAAAAATGAGAGAGGACAAATAACACAAAGAATAGCTCCACAGACTAGTTTTTTTTGCAAAGCTACATATCAGTGCCTTGACCCTGGTGTTGGAGAGCTGCATCTTTGCAACAGAAGCATCATCCTGCACTGTCTGATATCTCAATCATTGCTTGGTTGTTTGTCTCTGAATTTCCACTCGAGTCTTGATTTCATTCTTTGATTTGCAAGGTTTAGCAAGGCTGCACTAAAGCCAGGGCACCAAGTAAACACTCCAGGTTTCTTTTGCCTGTGGTTACAAACAAAAGGCTATGGAAATGTGGGCTTTTTAATAACATACTTGAAAAAGAAAGACCTCTCCTCTTGACAGGAATAACTGCTTCCATAAATCCATGTGGCTGTAGCTTGTATGTTACCAAGGTACATATATCAATAGAGGGGAAAGAAAAGCAGAGGACTGTTTGTTTATTCACTACCTTTACAACAGTATCATTTGTGCCTTTCATTTTTGTAAATGCATTTTTCAAACTCCATGAAAGCTTATGTCTATTCTACAACTCTAAAACCCACATGGTTTTAGAGTTGTAGAATAGAGTACACATGGAAGTGTGTAGTGTATACATTTCTGAAAATGTCAGGGTTTTATTTGTGTCATTCTTCTATAAGGAGGATGTGAACATGACCTTTGGAGTGCTTCAGATTGGCAGAATCCACTGATCTAGACCAGTGTTTAATTTAAATTTAGAAATGTATTTTGCTTATACAGTACTCTAGTTTAAATTCCTACACATGTTGTATTGAATGTATGTTCTTGTTTAACGTGTTAGTAATGATGTATGATCTATTGCACTCACTGTGAAATTTTTTGAGTAGGTATGTCATTTTCTCCTGCCTCTGCTCATACACTGATGTTCTTGGCTTCAGCTTTTGTATCTAAAACAAAATAATGCCTTCACAGGTTGTATATTCTTTTACCTAACTTCTTCAACATGTTGGAATTTGTCCACTACCTCTACAAGTTAGCCAAAACCATTCTGTGTTATTTCACAGACATTTCATAAAGTAGGTGGGACTTTCTTGGTAACTTGTTGGGGGAGGAGGGGAAAATGAGTGCTTTTTAATCTGTTGATTTGAGGAGGCAGGTAGGTATACACTGGACAGTGATGTTAGGCAAATGTTATCAGTTGCTTGTATTTCAAGTTAATTTACTCGGTACTGAAAGATGGTCCTCTAAATGCTTTTGGCATTCTTTCCCCAGCTCCTGTCAGTGGATGGACATCAAACAGTATTAAATCACCTGGAACAACTGCCCCGAGTGAAAAAGCTGCAACAGCACCTCAGCTAAACGAGCAAGACACGTTGGTTCAGCGGGCGGAGCATATTCCAGCAGGGAAGCGTACTCCCATGTGTGCCCACTGTAACCAAGTCATTAGGTGGGTATCTGCCTGCTGGGGGCACTCCTCAGGGGGTACAGAACTGGCTGGATGGCTAGGGCCAGAGAGTGGTGATGAATGGAGCTAAATCCAGTTGGCGACTGGTCACCAGTGTTGCTCCCCAGGCTCAGTATTGGAGCATGTCCTGCTTAATATCTTTATCAATGATCTGGTCTGAGATCAAGGGCACACTTAGTCACACTTGCAGGTGACCAAGTTGGGCAGGAGTGTTGGTCTATTGGAGTGTTGGAAGGCCCTGCAGAGGGATCTGGACAGGCTGGATCAATGGGCTGAGGTCAGTTTTATGAGGTTCAATAAGACAAAGTTCTGTGTCCTGCACTTGGGTCACAGCAACCCCAGGCAGTGCTACAGGCTGGGGCAGAGTGGCTGGAAAGGTGCCTGGCAGAAAAGGACCTGGGGTTGTTGGTCCTTTTGGCCAGCTGAACTTGAGCCATCAGTGTGCCCAGGTGGCCGAGGAGGCCAATGGCATCCTGGCCTGGATCAGCAATAGTGTGGCCAGCAGGACCAGGGCAGTGTGAGGCCACACCTCAAATCCTGAGTTCACCTCTGGGCCCCTCACTACAAGAAAGACATTGAGGTGCTGGAGTGAGTCCAGAGAAGGGCAATGGAGCTGGGGAAGGATCTGGAGCACAAGTCTAATGGGGAGCAGCTGAGGGAGCTGGGGGTGTTTCACTTGAAGACAAGAAGGCTCAGGGAGGACCTTACTGCTCTCTACAGCTGCCTGAAAGGAGTTTGTAGTCATGTGGAGGTTGGTTCAAAGGACTCCGCGGGTTTATAGTCAGGTCAGCAGTCAATAATACTTTTTTTTATCATTATGAAAATAATGTTCCTCAGGTGATAGGACATAGACTCAAGATGTGATGAGGAGGTCTAGGTTGGATATTAGGAAAAATTTTTCACCGAAAGGCTTGTCCAGCACTGGAACAGGCTGCCGAGGGAAGTGTTGGAGTCACCATTCTGGACGTATTTAAAAGATGTGTGGATGTGGCACTTATGGACATGGCTTAGTGGTGGACTTGGCAGTGCTGAGTGCACAGTTGGACTTTATGATCTTATAGGTCTTTTCCAACCTAAATGATTCTGTGATTCTGTTCATCCTGCAGGCTCTCTCACAGCAGGGCTTTGTTTTGCTTTCGTGGTTTTTGATTCTTTAGCCACAAGTGGTTTAGGGCTTCGTTTCAATAATGCAGAACACTGTTTTCATGCATGGTTTATCTAACAAAACTGAGAATGAAACTACTTTGGAGGAAAAATATTGTGAACTGCTAACAGTCAGTCTTACAGTTCATTTTACAGAGAACCAGAAAGCTGGATGGAATGGAGTAAATGTAAAACCAAAGAAAAGTAAGCAAGTTAGTTTTCATTTCTACACCCATTCCAACAGAACTGGAAGTATTAGCTAGTTAGAAACCAATCAGGAAGTATAGTCTTAGAAAGACTAGTCACAAATGTTGATTTCTAAACCGTAGTTTCTAATTGAGAAGAAGAAAAATAACATCCATAGGAGAAAAGCAAGTGACGTTTTAACAAGTACTAGGACTGAATTGATAATAATTTCCTGCATTGCTGGATTTCAAGCTCTCTGATGGGCTCTCTGGCATTTGGACATTATGGTAGCTATTGTCCTTGGCTTGTATGGCATGGGTAGAAAACATTAAGCAACACAAAAGCAAGTTTGCCAAAAGAGATTAAGTTAAATAAGTTCTGCTGATCCCATAAGATACCCTATCATTAGCCAGAACTTTGTATAGAAGAAGAATTAAATCTGGGTTGCATTGTTCAGTCAGTGATTTCTGACAATTAGTCATGATTGTCTCATTCAGGGAATTGTAATTGCTTTTGTTGCCAGTGTGCAAATCATCTTCATTTTCATCTACCTTGCTTTTTATTTCTTCCCTAAAATAGAAGTCTCTTAGGATTATTGGAAGAAATGTATTCTTTAAAAATGTTTTCTTCTTGCTTGTTCAGCGATTTATATTGTTGAACTACAAGGAGAAAGTAATGATTTTTTAATAGTATTTATTTCTTTATGTCTCATGTTTTCAGTGGACAAAATAAGAGAGCCTGCATTATGTTTCACCATGATTAAAGAGACTTTTTTTATTAGAAAGTTCTGGAAAATGAGGAACTCCATAAGCTGTATAATTTTCATTCATTTTTAACAGAAAAACAGCCTTTCCACCATGGGTTTTTGTAGCCTCTTGAGACCTGGCTTGGATTCTACATCACAACCAGCTAACGCAAATCACTTGATCTTCAGGGGTCAGCTGAGTCCAGCTTGTTTGCTTTCATGAGACTTCTGTTCTGATAATTCACTACCAGTTCAGTTAGCACTGGGTTAATTTTGGAAGACTCTTTAGTAATGGATCTGTGATGTTTTGGAAAAGTTATTCCTACTTCCACTGTATGCATCAAGGAAATAAAAATATATTAACCTAATCCTCTTGAAGCAATAGAAAATACATACACCAATTCCCAGCACAGGTGCACCTATGCATCTTGATCCAGTCTTTTTGCTTCATTGCAAAATCAAAGTTTAATATCAAAAAAGGTGTACATATTTTTGGGATGAGATTCATCTGATTCCTTGAACAGTTTGGCCTGTATAATAATTCTGTCTTTCTTTAACATTCTGACCTTGTTCTCTGGGCTTTGGATTCGTGTCTAGTAAACAACATGCAAGAAATCATTCACTGTGTTTTTTGTACTGTTATTTTAGTTTTAAACCAAACACAAAGTGCACTATATGCTGCATCTTTCATGCAAGAGACTTCACTGCCTTTTACAGCAGCTGTAGTTTATCAGGGTGTGCTTGTGCTCTGTGTTGTGGGGTCTCACTCCTGAGCAGTTCCCCTCCTCTTGGCCCTTAAATCACTTTCTGCTACTCTCACCTTCCCATTTTGATCACCATTAAGAAAAGAGATGAGCTGCTGCCCTCTAAGTAGGGCAGTGTATTGGTCTGTGGAGCAACATTTACTCCTTAGTGGATACCTGAAGACAAGCTGCAGAGCCCCACTTGACTCTACTTAAGTCATTGTCACCTATTGTAAGTGACACCTTTTCATGAATAGTAATTGGTAGCCACATCTGACTTCTTTGTAATTTGCTGTTGGTGTTTAAATCCTTATATTTCTTCATATGTTAAATGCCTACTCAATTATTAAAAGCAAGTGTTCTGAGGATAAGTTGATGTGCATTAATCAATGCCAAATATGCCTCATGTTCACACCATACAGTGGATTTGGAAGACTGCAATGGCATTTTGAATTCAAATTTTAGCATAATTACACTTCATGCCCTCAGTGGTAGCTTTACCTATGAAAAGGTAGGAGGAGGATCAAGTGACATTGCATTGTACATCTGTTTTGAAGCCAAAATGCATTCTGGAGTTGGTTACTTTACACTCAGGCATAGAATAACCATGGCTGGTTGAGCGAAAACCTTTCTTAGAGACACCTTATAACTTTTTAATATATCTTCAATTATTCACACAGTGATTGTCTGAAGGTTCCAGTTTTTTCCAAAGCTTCATTAAGTAAGCTTTTCTTTCCATGTCTAAAAGAATCAAAGCTAGAGGCAAAATAAATTTCTCTTGATCTACTTGCTGTGACGGTCTGGCAGACTTCTGGCATTTCCTGATGAAGACTTCTGGTTCCCAGACAGCCTTACCAAGTTCTGCACTGCAGAGTTGGCTCTTCCTTTGAAGTCCAAATGTGTTTTCCCTGGATCGCCATTGAGAACATACTCTTTGGCATATCTGCTGTGAATGATTTGGCTTTGTCACCTTTTCATAAAGCTTAATTGTTTTTAAAGGCAAAAAGGAAAAAGTACAAGTGGTGCTTCCCTTCAGCACCTCCTGTGCACAAATTATATACTGTGGCATTTTCAGTAAGGAGAAGAAGAAACTCCCAAGAACGTAAAACTGCTGTATGGTTAACTGCGAAGTGATTGGCCTTCCTAGCAGATGTGGAAATCCTTTTTGATCCCTCTACCACAAAATTTCAGTTCTCTCTTGCTATCATAGTACAAGCCACGTGAGGAACTAAATTATTGGCCTACTAATATAATACCTCATAACCATATTGCTGAAGTTACATTCAGTTACAAGTGTTAAGTCATTGAAATTGCACTTATATTCCCTGTTTGCTGCTTACCTCTCATTTCAGTTTGCCCCGATATCATTGTTACACACAAAACCCAGATGTTTGAGGTGACTACTAAAATTATGTACCTGGTGATCCTTTGGAGCATAAGATTCTACAAATACTCTTGTAAATCAATCAGAATCTCTTTGGGAAAAAAAAAAAAAAGACTAGTTTGTTTTCATCTCTGAGTTCTGTTCACGTGGCCTAGGTGGTGATGCCAGAAATTTGTTCAGAAATGCTCAGCGTGTCAAAGTAGCCTGGAGTAGAGGCACATTCATAGCCAACTGTTGCCAGTTGGGTCATCCCATATCCCATTTGGACAGTAGGAATGAGGTTTTTTAGCACTACTTTCACAAATATAAGTTGTTGACAGAGGCATGTGGGTTTTTCATTGGTTTTGTTTTTAAAAGGGGAAGAAAGGAAGGATGAAGCCATCTATAGCCATCTTCCTAGCACTGCATCCCCCTAGCTACTTCCTGTCACCTTGTGTGAGTGTGGGCATCCTGCCCCCTTACTCAAATTGGGACTTTAAAGTCCTTTTCAAATTAGTAGAGGAAATAAATACTTTTCATTACTGGAAGCTATCATTTTGATGGCAAAATTCTGCAGAAACCAGGAACACCTCCAAGTTCTGAATATCAGGTTTTAGTGTATTTTACATGGCAGGTCTTTTTTTTTTCTTTTTTTTTTTTTCTTCCATGGGCTTTTGGGCAGCTTTTAAGTTGCAGGTACCATTAAGCTGCAGTATCAGCTTGACATGTTTAAACTGCGGCCTGATTGAAAGTAAAATTGTATTTAGAAAGTGTTCTTCTGGACATGTGTGCACAGGGAGCCAGTCCACTAATGGAACACCTCGTAGATATTGTGCAGGGCACAGCCCCAGCTGTCTGGGGGCTTTGGGAAAGGAACTCCGTCGGTGCACTCTCAGGCTGTTCCTGGTCCGTCTGTGTTCCTGAGCACTGTCCTGAATGGCTGACCTCAACATATCGGGGCTGTAAACTTTGGAGAGCTAAATGCAGCAGATGTAAAAATTCCTTCTCCTCCTGTTGCTAGCATGCTTGCTTCCCACTGCAGAGCTAACTGAGCCGTCATTTCAGTGCAGATAGCCAGAAACTCAATCCTACCTGGAGCTGGGAGAGTGTCTTTAGTGTCAGCCCCGTGTTAATGAATCTGTTAAATTAGCCTGTGCTGACACGACGCTCTGAGGGCACTTTGTTGTACATAAGGGCTTGTATTGTTTGATCAGTACATAACTGAAAGGGCATTGATGTAAAAAGGTGCTTGTAGAGCAGCGGGAGGGTATCGGGTTAGGTCGGTGTTTGCACTGCTCAGGCATCCGCTGGGAGCAGGGGCTGGAGAGCTGCACTCAGCCCCAGCTGCCTCCTTAAAGAGCTACAGGCTTCTCTTCAGGAGCCCTTTTTCACTGCGTTCCCTCCAATAAACAGAGGTGAATAGAAGAAACTGGCCCAGATTAAATATGTTTATCATCTTACAAGGTCTTTGTGTTATCCTAAATCTGTTTGAGTCACTTGTCTTTGACTTCTCATCCTGCTGAAAATACATAGCATTGCCAGAGAAAACGTAGAAGAGAAATTAAAGTCTTTACCCTCTATCCTTAATGAAGTTGCCCTCTGTCCTCAGCCCACTTATATTTCCATTTGAGAGTCAACATAAGCAAATTTCAAGGTGGATTTGGGGGGGTTTGTTTGGGTTTTTTCTTGTTTGGTTGGTTTTTTTTTCTTTACTGCTGTTGCTTTGTTCATATGAAAATCTTACACAAAAATGTTCTTGTGTCTTGTAGGTTTCCAAAAAAATGTTTAGCAGCAGGTGGTTGTATTGGTACCTTTCAGGTTTTTTTCATTGTAGCATTAGATGAGGAAAAAAAAATGAAGCACTACTTGAAAGAACTGCATCTTTATTGGTGTTGCAAAACCAGGAAATCTGGTGAGGGAGATGAACTTGAACCACAAAGTTCATTTCAAACGTAAATTCTAGAAGGTTGAGTGTTGGTGGGACCTTGGAAGCACCTCTTTAAAGTAAATGTGTTCACTAAAGAAATTAGCATGCTGAATATATTTTAAATAAATACAGAGACAATGATGTATACCTGGGATTCATGAGTTACAAACTGAGAAGTTTTTGTTGACTACGAAACGGATGAATTTATCTTTTTTATTGACTGCATTGCATTAACCAGACAAATGCTATTAAAAGCATTGTTATTTTGCATTTGCAAATGATAGAAGAAACTGTGTGTTTGGGAAAAAACTGACCTATTTTAATACAAAAAAATCCTCCTGTAACTGGGATGGGTTATCCTGTAGGAAACTTGTTGCACAGGGACCGTGATTGAATTTTTGTCTCAGAAGAAACAGATGTTATCTGCTCCTGGTGGGGTCACGTCTACTGATATTTGTAGTCTCAATATGAATGCACTCTGTAGGAGAGTTGATAATGTCACTGAGTCAAGTATCTCTTTGCAATAGATGGAATTGGGAATGTGGGAAATATCTTTCTTCTTCACTTCTTCACTGCTAGGGAGCAGACACTTCAGTGCTGTATTTAATGTAGTTCTAAATGAGATTTCTGAAATGCAGTGAAGTGAAAAGAATTAATGTTTTTTGTGGGCTGACATTTCTAGGAGATAGTCCAATGGAGATGGATACAGTCAATACTTGGAGCTTTCTTAGAGCCTGTAGGAGGAGAGAGGGATGGAGCAGTGTGTGTGAACAGTGTAGTAATAGCACAGAGCTATTGTAGATAAGTCTAATAACAGCTTTTGCAGGAGCCAGCCCAGGTGCATTTGCTAATAGTATCTCTTCTTTCTAAATCAGAGGACCCTTCTTGGTGGCTTTGGGAAAGTCATGGCATCCAGAGGAGTTTAATTGTGCCCACTGCAAAACCTCCATGGCTTACATTGGATTTGTGGAAGAGAAAGGGATGCTGTATTGTGAGGTCTGCTATGAGAAGTTCTTTGCCCCTGAGTGTTCCAAGTGCCAGAGGAAGATCCTTGGGGTAAGTGACCAGCAAGTGGCCTCTCTCTTTCAAACATACTCTTGACGCATCTTTTCAGCTCTCATCACATACAAAATATGACTTTGGATCTTCTGATGTTGAACCTTTTCAATCTCTTTGAGAAAAGGTGCTGTAGTCTCCCTGGCTCTTCCAAGCTCAGCTCCTGTTTTCATGAAGCTGTTCTGTAGCTGTTGCAATTACCAAATTTTCTTGAGCAAAATGGTTTTAATTGGCAGCTTTCTACAGAATAGGAAGGGAGAAGTGGGGGAGGGGAGTAAAAAGAAATAATCCTCCTTAGGTAAGCTGAGCACTGAAGAACACACTGCTTGCTAGATGTGAAGTACTGAAATAATCCCAGTGTTAATGTAGATGGAAAGACACGTTGTCCTACTCAGCACTGATATTGCTCATTTGAGCCTGCCAGCTGATCGGCTGCTGTTTCACTGCAGACAGCAATGTGTCTGCATTCTTGTGTAACTGGGGTCATGCAGGGTTCTGGCAGCACAATTCTCAAGTCATATTTGGCACTATAGCATCTTCCAAAACAACACAGAGCAGTCGTAATTTTCTATGTGATGTTTTGTGATTAACTCTTCACAGACTTCAAGAGAAGTCAGGGATGCTGCTTTTCTTATTTCAGGAGACCATTATGGGTGAGATCTTGATTAAAATTAAGAATGTGAAGAAATGAGTTGTTAAAATCTATCCAGCTCTGTGTCAAACCTTCCAAAAACCCCAAAGGATTGCTCGTGAAAAATAAGGAGATGTACCATAAATAAAACACCTCATTAAGTTTAACATCGCAGAACTTGTGTGCACAACCCATTTTCGAAGTGGCAGTAGGAAACGAAGTATTCGTGAAATGAATCAAGTGTGGAGGCAAGGCTACCACAATCTAGTCATCACATCGAAATAATGTGTTCCTAACACTTTTTCTAATCCCCACAGGAAGTAATAAATGCTTTGAAACAAACTTGGCACGTTTCCTGCTTCGTGTGTGTGGCCTGTCATAACCCCATCCGCAATAATGTCTTTCACTTAGAAGATGGTGATCCCTACTGTGAGACGGGTAAGGAGCAGCACAACCAGAGTTTGCTGCAGCTGTGCAGGAAAGCAGAGCTCAGTAAGGTTGGGGAAAAAAAATAATTCCCTTTCCTCAAGCTTCACATTAGAAGTGCCCTGGCAATTTCATGTAACTTTGATATGTCAATTCAAAGCAACAACAGCTGCTGTAGACAGTTTAAGTTTGCAGCAGGAGGAGCTGGTGAGGATTTCTTCATCAGCTTCAGCAGCAGCAGGCTTCTTGTCACTGATTTTACCTGTTCCTGTTAAGTCCTCAGCTGTAATATCAGTGATACATCGAAGTGTTATTTTTAGGATGACTTTCTGGTTGGCTTTAAAATAATTTGAAGTTTATGTAAATCTGTTTACTTACCAAACACAAGCAAATACCAGTGGAGTAATGTATTTTTCTCTGAATAGCCTTATTCACAGCCTGAAGGACTTCCAAGAGTAAGCAGTCTGTCCAGGTAGTTTTTTGCAGGATCAAGGATAAAAAACCGTCAGGGGAAAAATACAGTGATACAATTACAACACTTGAAAGCCTGATGGGCAATATTACATGAACGATGTGACTTAGAAGTTCACAGCATTTCTGGTTTGGTTTTCAGCACTTCCAGCTCATCATAACATTTTCTATAGAATCATAGAATAGTTTGGGTTGGAAGGGACCTTAAAGATCATCTGGTTCCAACCCCGCTGCCATGGGCAGGGATGCCTTCCACTAGACCATGTTGCTCAAAGCCCCATACAGCTGGCCTTGAACATTTCCAGGAATGGGGAATCCACAGCTGCGCTGGGCAACCTGTTCCAGTGCCTCACCATGCTCACATTAAAAAAATGTCTTCCTATTATCCAATATAAATGTACTCTTTCAGTTTAAAGCCATTTCCCCTTGTCCTGTCACTACATGTCCTTGTATAAAGTCCCTCTCCAGCTTTCCTGTAGGCCCCCTTCAGGTACTGGAAGGTGCTGTAAGATCTACTTGGAGCCTTCTGTTCTCCAGGCTGAACAACCACAACTCTCTCCGCCTTTCCTCAAAGGAGAGGAGCTCCAGCCCTCTGAGCATCTTTGTGACCTTATCTGGACTTGCTCCAGCAGATCCCCATCCATCGCATTTTGGGAGCTCCATTGCTGGATGCAGGACTTCCAGTGGGGTCTCAGGAGGGCAGAGTAGATGGTTCAGAATTCCTCCCTCCCCTGCTGGTGACTCCTCTTGTGGTGTAGCCCAGGATACAGTTGGCTTTCTGGGCTGTGAGTGCACAGGTCGTGTTGAGCTTCTTGTCAACCTGTTATTATTAATATAAACAGTTTTTATTTAAGTTGGTTTTCTAGTTTGCTTAAAACTTTCCATGTACCCCTCTGAGCTAGGAAAGAAAGAAACAATTTGTAAAACAATTACCACAAAATGGAAAAGAGACCTAATTGTATCAAAATTACTTGTTTTCACAGTGCATGCTGTGTTGGAACTGTCAGTTGGACCCTTGTTGTGGTTTTCCTTCTACTCTTAGGAACATTGCAGTTTCACCAGATGTAGAAATGGATTGACCAGAAAAGATTTAACACGAAATTCTAATGACCTCTTTGAAGCTAAGATTTCCCTCTGAACTGATCCCAGAGTTGTTCACAGTGGGTGCCATGGAGACTGCTAGGTACTGTAAGCATGAGGGAAGTAGGCCAATTTATCCAAAATTTCTCTTGTCAGAACTGCTTTAGTGAGGTGTTGGCAGATACAAAAGGACACAGTAGGTTATCACTAATGTGGTGACACGAGTAGGGTGTTGCTCCTATTGAATTTGTGGAGCAGCAGAGGAAATGGGTATACAAGCAGCATCCTCCAGTGTGACAGCACGGTGAAATTTCATCCTGAAGCAATGTGAAGCCCCTAATCTTGGAACCATTTGATGATTCAAAAATAGTACTGGAGGAATCAATAACTCCCCTTTGGGTGGAAAGCTCATGACAGGGTTTGTTCTCTTAAGGTTCAGTTCTTGTTCCTGCCACCAAACGACCCACATGTTGTGCAGTGCATTGATTTATGCTACTGTTACAATTCCTGTGCAAAATGTGCCTTTTTCTATGCTGTGAGCAGGAAAAACTGTGGTAAGATGTCAAGTATACTACACTTCCTGCAAAGTTTATTCCTGAGATAGAAAGTTGCTAGTGCAAGTTAATGCTGACACAATCTGTGAGGTGTTATTGGCAGTGATACTTTGTAATGGCTCTGGCTCGCTAACTAGATGTTAATTTGAGTTATATTAATTTTTCAAAGACTTTCAGTCCAGCTGGAGTTACGAGTCTATGACTAATTTTAAAGAAATAAGGAGTAAATGTCATTGCCAACTTTCCTTCTTCCTAGTGCAAAGGAGAGTTCTAATTTTAAATCTGTATTTGAAATTATAACAGCAGCAGCTATTAGTATTAAAAGGGTTTAATCTGCAGAATGTTCTGGGTTTAGATGTTGAGGCTAAAATTAAATTAAAAGTGCAGATATCTGCGACTTTGAACTTTTTTTAAGTGCAGAGTTTGTAGCCTGGTTTTGAAAACGCTGTGTGCAGGAAGCACTGATATGTGACTGTGTAAGAAGTCTGCTTTGGAAGGCTTCTGTGGTATCGCAATTCAAGCATGCAAAAGCAACAGAAAGCTGATGCCCTTCATTCTGCCTTATCTACTGCCCTTTCTTCAGAAGAAAAGCCAATAAACTTATCAACACAACCACAGGCCAACTTACAAAAGGTTTTAACTGCTGGCACCAGGAAAATATCAGTAAGATTCTGTATGACCACAAATGCAAAGAGCTGAAAGAGTATGGTCATGAGACCCTGTCCTTCAGGGGTTTTGCACAGATCTGTCCTACCATTTGATATTTTTATTGTCTTTCTTCTTAAACACTTAAGAACTCATTCCAGTAGCATGGATTAATGGAGGTGATCGGTGAAGCAGTTTCTTGCCACTGGCAGCCATCGAGGGCTTTGCTATTCCAGAGCACTTGTGTTCCCCATCCTGTTGAGATGTCTTCTATGATGATGCATTTTGAGGGAGGTCATCACACAAAACACCGTCTTACTAAACAAAAGCAGGACTTTTCTGTTGGGCTTGACACATCTGATGATCCTCTGTGGGCTCTGCTGCAGTAAGCATTAGAGCTTCAGCAGATCTGTATAGCCTAGGCAAGAAAGAAAATCCACTTCTACCCTGCTTCCCACTCCTTATAATTCTCCTTTGAAAACAACCCCTGGCATCTAATTTCCCTGTCAGAGGCAGAGTGTTACTATGGTAGTAACTCTCTGTTACTGGTAGATGGAGTCCAAAGCTTCATTATGGCTGCCACTTTGATTGTAGTTCATCTTATGAAGACATAATGTTGTATGACATTTGCCATGGTAGTGTGCTGGTCCCAAATTCTCTCATGTTCTAACACTAATGCTGCTGTTGTCTCTGCAGGAATAAAACATTTGCTTCCTAGAATGGGGTGTTTGAGAGCTGAAATAAGTGAAAAAGGCCAGACAACTTGGGGTGGGGAATACAAATGGTTCAATGCCATTTGTTTTAGTCCCTGCTCCCTGAGATTCCTGGAGAAGCTTCTTGTTCTTCATAGTAATGAAGGGGAAGGGTTGGTTTGTTTGTTTTGGGGGTTTGTTTGTTTTGGGAGTTTGTTTTGTTGGTTTTTTTAAAAGCCATGTAATAAACTCTAGTGACTAGAAAGGTATTCTGACTTGATCCAAATTTCTAGACTCTAATTAGGACAGAGGCCTAATGATTACATGGTTTTGAGTAGTGCAGTCTGGGGCAAATATTGGGAATGTAGGTAGGAATTCACTACTCTCTGAGGCGGTCTGTAGTATGAACAGCTGGGGTGTGCTTTCAAAGCAGAGTTGGAGAGAATGTAAGGAACACGTAGAGTTCACGTGGGTGCTCTGCAAGGTGTGCATTTCCCCCTCTCCAGCACACTGTTGATCTCAAGGAAATGAAACACCAGGAAGATGGAAGCACTCCCCACTTGAAAGGATGAGGAAGAGAACTGAATTAGCAAGGAGAAGGCAACATCCCAGTCTTTCGATCTAGGAGTTCTTTATTCAATATATTCAGTCTTATAAACCTCAGCAAGTCCAAGCTTATTGCCAATGAAGGAAAAGAGCAAAGCTCTCAAGGGATCAGTCTCACCTTTCTGCATGTGGTTTAAAACCTGTTTGTATCTCTTTGCAGATTACTATGCCCTCTTTGGTACGATGTGCCACGGCTGTGAATTCCCCATTGAAGCTGGGGACAGGTTTCTTGAAGCCCTGGGCCACACTTGGCATGACACTTGCTTTGTATGCTCCGTAAGTAAAGCTGGTCTGCCTTTAAACAAACCCTGGCAGCAGTGCTTGTGCTAACCTGACCCATATGGGAGTTAACAGCTCTAACCTCTCTCAATCCCCTGAGCCCAAACAAAAAGTGCTTTCCCAGTTATTTGGAAGGTGTGTTGCTATTGTAAGCCCTTGGCACGGGTGCGAGCGAAGGTGTCCTGGATTGCAGCCCTGTGTCCCAGCATTTAACCCTCAATTTTTACTTCCTCGGGGCAAGTGTTGAAGGTCATATGAGAATGGGCTGTTTCCAAAGCAGCAAGAGTGCTTCTGACACAAGGAGACCATAGCCAAGGTATTGCTTGCTAATATTGTATGACCAAAAAAACCAAAAAGAGAAGCCCCAATCTTAATGATTGCTGGTTTTTTCTTAAATTCTGAATCTAACTCTGCTCCCACTTAAATACCTGTTGTCTTAAGAAAGGTTATGCTTGCACCAACCACTAGAATTACATAAAAAGAGAATCACTAAAAAAAAAGGTAATTCTTACTCTTTGAATATATTTGTGCATAGAACAATACCATGATTTGGCATTCTGAATAGTTACAGCATAATTCATCCATCTGAATTGGGTTTTCTTTTCTTTTTTATCCCATTTCAGGTATGTAGTGACAGTTTGGAGGGCCAGACTTTCTTCTCCAAGAAGGACAAGCCACTGTGCAAGAAACATGCCCACTCTATCAACATCTGATGCTTGGAGCTCGTCTTGTGTAACAAATGTACTGAGCAGAAAGGTTAAAATGTCCATGTTCAATAATTGGTTAAAATTATTTATATACAATTTTTCTCAAACAGAAGAGAGATGTGGAAACTTGCAGAAGGGATTGTACATTAATTTTTCAGAGTGTTTATTTATCATTTACACTTTTGCTTCATAAAAAAGAAAGGCATCAGGAACTGCAGCCAAGCCAAACAATTAGAGTGTCTCTACACTCTGCACATTACTGTATTAGTTTCATGATTTTATGACCACATTTATATCTGTTTCAATATGAGAAATGAAGTATCTATAAAAATAAATACCTGTTACTAGAAGTCTTGGTCTTGCTGCTATAGCAGCAAATAAAAGGAGATTGGATTCAGCAATCCAGATCACTTTATTTCAGTGATGTTTTTGAAGTGTGTCCAGAAGTATTGCAGCTAAACTCCATTAAAAGGAACTCAAAGTAAAGATTACACAAAATATATAATTCCAAAACTAATTTCTTTAATCCAGTGCTTGTATACATGAAGCCTCCTACACAATTACATGTACCTGTGCCTTTGCAGTTAAATTTCTGATGGGTTTGCAAAGGACAAAGATTTTTACAAAGCATTTAAGTTGCTATGCTGATGTAAAAGAATAGTTTAGAAGATGCCACTTAAAAGAAAACATTAATGGGATGCTTTTCTGTAACTCATGTACTATCAGAACACTAGCCAAAACCTCCTGCTGCTGAGGGTGTGTTTGATAGGATGAAAATGTCAGATCAAATCTTAAGGGAGCAGGGATTTTGACTCTCCTGTTTGCAGTTCAGGTTTTGGGTAGCTTTAAGTGCCTTGGAAAGGGAAAATTGTGCTGAATCTGCAGGTAACAGTGTTTTGTATCCAGAATGTGAGATTCTTGTATTGAATGAGGGAAGCTGCTGAAGTGCAACTGAGGACATTGGGTTTTTTCTCAGTACATTCTTTACCATGTAGCTCATGAATATGTATATTGGTGGTGTGCCAGGTAGCGTACTGAAAACTTTCTTGCTCAGCTGTTACGATTTTTATTAGTTTAAGTTTCTATTTTTTCTCTTTTCTTCCAGATGTAGGGAATGTACTGTTAAATAATACTACATTGGTTTGAGCAGCTCAGCATCTCTCAGATCTTGCAAGGGAGCAGAGAGACAATGTTGTCATTATGCATTTACTGCGAGCCAGATCAGCCAATTCTGTGGCTTGATATGAATTTCGTGTCCACACAGAGAGGCAGCGCAAGACCAGAGCATCAGCTCAGCTCCCCTTAGCTTCAAATAAGGGCTTGACTGGTCTGGAGCAATTGCAGGCAGACAGGGAGGAGGTGGTGCCCCTCTGTGCAGGGTGAATTTTGCTTTAAAGAATTGCACAACAGAGAAGGGGGCTCTCTTGGGACCAGAGCAGATTCCTGAAGGAAACTGAATTTACATGCTGTTTGATTCAACTGGGGTGTCAGAGCTGAATTGTTAGTCTTTAGTGCTCTTTCTAGCAGACATGAAACATGACCATTTACTGGTTTTGTTGTTGTGGGATGGGGTTTTTTTACTGATTCAAAGGATAGTTTTATCCATAAAACCGTGGATAAAGAAGTCACAAAAATTTGCCATGGTTGAGTAAAGCAATTGTAATGAGGAACATCAACAAAAGAGGAGGAAAGAAAACCAAAATTGCTGTACTGAAATATGAAAAGATATTTGGCTTTTTATTAATTCAGTGAGACAGGTTCACATTGTGGGGTTGTTTCACTTTATTTCCTGAAGTTGATTTTTTTTCAATATTACCATGTTTCTTTTTTAACTTCCAGTGGTACAGAAGAAATTTGGTAAATTTGGTGAATGTTAGTAAATAAGAAGAAATTTGGTGGTACGGTATAAAGCTGTTTAAAATGTTTACGCTCGTGTAGATGTACCCTTTTGTGAGTTTGGCTGAAAATCAGAAGGGTGGAAGCAGACTGGACAAGATACAGTAACATATAAGCCAGGTTGCTTTTAAAATTAAGTGGAATGTGGAGAAATGAGACCTACAGATTGGGTTTCACTGGAGCTTTATTGCACATACGTGAGGCAAGAGGGGGGAAATGCACAGGAAAAGGCGTTCAGTAATTTCTGTGATTCAAACCTTGCAATTTTAACATAGAATAAAAACTTCTCAGTTTGTCATTGTCCTTAAAATCCAATTAAATTTTGTTTAGCTTCATAATTTCAATTGGAATTTTATTTTTTAATCCATATGTTCTAGGGTTTCAAATTTTGCAGTTGTTTATGAATTTGAGGACAAAAGCCTGAAAGGCTCCAATAGAACTGCTTCATTTAGCTGCTTTGCCTTTTAATTTCTGCTTTTATCTATTTGTTTAAAATTTTAAAGGAAGCATAGAGTCACTGATAGATAATGAATATTTAATGGCTTTACCAAATTATATAAATCAACTAAAAGGAACATAATTTTTATCGTTATTTTAATAAGTGAGATTTTAGTAGAGCACTTTATAATAATGCCATATATCTCACTGAATATTTATTACCTTTTTTGTTGTTGTTTAGAACTATTTCATCCTGGTATTATTTTGTTTTATTTGTAAGCCTGCCTTTACCTGTAGCGTCTTTTGGGGTCTGAGTGTATGTGTTTAAATATACTTCTCTCCACATGCACACGTATGCACATGCATTGAGAGACATACGTATAGATGTGTATTTGAATGCAGACTTGACATAGCAAAACCCAGCATTATTCCGTCATCATCTGGGGATTTTCTGAGATTCCCAACTGTTTTTCACACAACACACATATAACATTCATGTTATGAGGGAATGTTACAGAGTCAGGAGAGATATATTAGTAACCTAACTACTGTAGATTTTTGCATGCATTTTCAGTCAGTCATTGTTTTTCTTCCAAAACTGCCTGTGAGAGAATTTGGCTTAACTGTGTTTGAAGGTAGAATGTCTTCATAAGTGAATAATTGATCCATGAGGACAGTTTCAGTATGTTGTAATGAAATAATTCAGGATTACATGTAAATATGAATGCTTAATATAACATTGCAATAAACTTAAAAGCAGGATTTGAGTTGTGGTTCAGTGTGTGTTGGTCTGTTAGTTGTGTACCTGTTTCTTCACAGAGATACTTGTATCATCTAGCCATGTGAGCTGCTTTGCAAACAATGTTTTGTGCTCAACTACCAGCTGTTAAATCCTGGTGATTTCTTTGCTTGTGTTTAATAATCTTTGGCATTAAATTTTGGCTGTTCACGTTTGCAAATGTAATTATAATTGAAAAATGTAACAAGCAAATAAACTCTACTCAAAACTTGAAATTCTCTGTCTTCAGTTATTTTGTGGTTGTTGGATATTTTCTTTTCCTGAATCACAGTCAGTAAAGGAAAGCTATGATTGTACATAGGAACAGATAGCATTTGAGCTGCTCATTCTTCTGGTTTTGTGATTTTTTTTAGAATGGAGCTTTGTTTTACAGGGAAGGAGCAGGGGGTCCTGGTGACACCAAGGTGGCCATGAGCCAGTGATAGCTCCTCTGTGACAAGGAAGACTACCAGCCTCCTGTGGTCCATTAGGCAGAGCATTGCCAGCATTGCCATCCTTCTCTGCTCAGCCTTGGTGAGACCCATCTGGAGAGCTGAGTCCAGTGCTGGTTGCACCAGTACCAGAGACACGGCTGTACTGGAGGAAAGAGCGAGGAAGATGGTGAGGGGTATGGAGCATTTGTCATACAAAGAGAAGCTGAGAGAACTGGGACTGCTCGGCCTGGAGAAGAGGGGACTTGGGGGAGATCTCATCAATGTGTATGAATACCTGGATGGGGGAGTCAAGAAAACAGAGCCAGGCTTGCTATGTAGCGAGAGGACAACTGTGAGGATGGTAAACATTGGCACGGGTTGCCCAGGGAGATTGTGGAGTCTCTATACCTGGAGATACTCAAAACCTGTCTGGATACAGCCTTTGGACTAGTCAAGGTCCCTTCCAACCTCAGTGAGTCTCTGATTCTTCATCTTTTCTCAAGATGGATGGAAAGATTTAAATACCATGTTGAACGCTGTAGAATATGTAACAATGTAAAACTTACATTGGCCAATTACTGTTTATGTGCTCTCCTTACTCCATTCTGCTGCCCATGTAGAGTACTTTGCACTGTTTTTCTGGAAGGGTTTAATATTTTTCCTAAGTTGGCATTGTCCAAGGAAATACTGCCTACCCTGGCAAGCATTGTCTGATACTTGGCATGCAGCAGTCTCTGTTTTCACTGTGGGACACTTGAATGTCTGCTCTAACCTCGCCAATTCCTTCATGATAATACCAGTCATGGTAAGAATCCCCTTAGCTGAGCATCTCTTAACCAGGCAAATGCACTGTTGTTTTCTACCTTTATTTACACAGGCAAAGGAAAACACTGCACACAGCTCTATAAAATTTAGAGGCAACTTTACAGAAAACTTGCCTCCCCTTCAGTGTTTGGGCTATGAGCGAGACAAACGCAAGTCTATTTGCAAACAGTACATTAAGCTCCAGAAGCCAAACTTTTAAAGGCATGAAGTCTGCATTTGACATTTTAATGGCAAAGGTTTGGTTTCTATCAATCACAACGTCACGTAACATTAAAATGCACCGACCAAAAAAAAAAAGAGATCTGTCATTCATTCATTAAGATGCTGTAATCCAGTGTAAGATTTACAGGCTTAAAACTCAATGGTGTGTTTTCACAATAAATCCACTTTCACTGCTCAGCACAGAACAAATCTCTCTGTCACTCAAAATACTTGCTGGTCAAAATGCCCTATATGAGATCTTCAAAGGGTTTCTCACAAAATTGCATATAAATCCTTTTACCAGCAAAGGCTTAATTTAGGTTCAAGTTTTACTTTCTTGGGACGTTGGTTAATATCTTGTGCTCAGACAAGATCTTGGTTATATCAGAAACACATAGGGCCTAATTTATTATTAGCAGTCTGGTGTTAATTAGGGGGAATTACCAGAAATAGTTTGCTTGATGGAAATTTATTATGGGATCACACTTTACTGATGGCGAAATAGGAGTCACTGAAAGAGTGCAGCTCCTTCTCGTAACCAGCTAATTAATAAGGTGCCAAAATTCCTCTGAGAAGGGTCTGGTCCTAACTATGGGAACCTCACAGAGCAAATGGTTCCTATGCAGTATTTAAAATTTAAAAGAGGAAAAGAGAGATGAGAAAAAGCTGCCCAGCAGAAGTCTCGAAAGTCATATGGCTTTTTCTTGAATTTATGAAAGAAAATATTTAGCTGTGTTTCCAAGCTCATTAAAGAATGGCTTTTCTCAGACAGAAAAACAGCAGCTAATTTATAATCTTGTTTGGTATGCTTGAGCTTGGTTTTCAGTTTTACTTGTGCATACTGCACTCTACAGCTTGTAATTTTATGAATTGGGCTTATAATGAGCTTTTATATTACTCTTTATTGCTTTGCTTAATGGTCTTTTTATTATCATTTGCCAGGAAGGTTGAGGTTGGCTTAGACAGGAAACTGAAAAATAGAGCAAAGCTCTGATAAGCCCCCATCTATTTTATATATGGCAGTTTGAGGATAGAAAACCACTGTGTCATTAGAGACCTCATGAAAGTTGTGTGAGAATGGCACATTATAATAAGATGGAGTGAAAGTAAAAACATCTCTAAAGAAATTTAAAATTGCCACACTAAAATTTAGGCATGGCTAATTTTTTTTAAAAATACTTAGGATGGTAGGGTATGCAAGTTGTAATAAAGCACTTTTGTGTTTGCACTGTTAATACCTTGAACTATTGAAAAATATCCAGCATTTGGGGTATACTTTAAAAGGTTTCTCCTGTACTGTGAGATTAAGGATTGTGTTGTTGTGCTCTGAGTAATATTCACACTTTCCATAGGATCACAGTTGTTTCCTTTTCAATTCTGCCTTTGCTTCACTTTTTCTTACTGGGCTGGGCAGTGCTGTTGTTTGTTTTAAAATATTTCAGTAAGAGATAATCCTGTCAGGTGTGTCCCTTATTTCTCTTTGTGATGCATCAATAAAATGTCAAATGTTCCTTTGGTAAATATAAACTTGCACTAAATTTTGGCACGCTTTCTGAAGTGTCAAGTTTTCCCACCCAGAAGTTTCCGCTGGAAAAATAACTTGAGATACTATATCCCACATAAAGTCTTTATTTCCCTCAAAATGCATCAAGCAAAAGGGAAACACGTGAAAACATGCATAGGGTCAAAATCATGGATGATCTAAGCAGGTACAACCTCACTGATTTCAACTTACTCCCCTCCAAGTTAAAAATGACTGGTATCAAAGCTAATTTCATTTTATGCTTACATTTGCCCAGTGAGCAAGATCAGAATTAAGGATTTGGTCTTTGGTTTTATCAGGATTTATTTTTACCTAGGATCCAATCTTGGACTTACTCTTGGCTTTAAACAACCGCAGTGAAGTTAATCTGGTAAAAAAAGTGTGACTTTTTTTTCCACGCGTGGTACCCACTGACAATCAGTGGAGGACTACTGGGAAATTCAGATAGTGAATTATCCAGTGTTATCTGGAGAAGAAAATAGGTTGGACTTTCTTTGAAATAAATCAGTGTGTGTCAGTGGAAGTTAAATGATCCTACAATAAGGCTCCAAATTTGTCTTTAAATCTTGCATGTTATTTTTGATGCTTCTTTTTAATTTTTTCCAAGTGTGTGTCTGCATTGGCAATCAGTTTCTGAGGATGCTCTGATGAAGACTATGATATGCTACCCCCCAAAAAACGTCTTTTACAAGGTTGCAGAGCTTTGGCATAAGTTTCCTAATACCATATTCATCTTAGAGGCAGTTTCATGGCTGTAGCAGGAGAATCTTGTATTTTTCTGCTCAGTGGTAATTAGCATTCAAGGATTGTGGTGTCTTGTGGGAGCACTGCATTGCTATTTATACAACATTACGTATTACCATGAAACAGAGAGTTGTAATTTGGAATGTGATGATCTTTGCTCCGCTAGACAAAGGGTGCAAACAGTTAAATGAAAATCAATATATGGGAGCTGTGGATTGTCACCTGCATCCAGACTCCAGCTTCTTCCTTGGATAGGTCCAGCCACTGGGGAGATCTTGGCAGAAGGTACAATCCCTGCCAGTCCGGCCCAACAAATGCCCCAGCTTGCTGCCTCTCTGCCATTCATCTCCCATCCCTCCACACAGCAGCACCCTGGTGACCCTGACCCTTTGTTCTCCCACATCCAGAGACACAAAAATACATCTTTGGAGGCTTATATGTGGGTTAGGCTTTTAAATTAGTTGACATTCAAAGATAATCACTGTTGAGGGCAAGTGTGAGCCTACTCTTATCAATATTTGTCTAAGTTAATGTAATGAGTTACTTGTTTTTCAGGGAGCATGTTGAGAGAAGATGCTAACTTCTTCCTGGCAAGGGTTTGCAAAATCAAGCAGGATGGAAATTGGTATTCAATTCAGGTTTTTTTGAACAGTAACAGTATTTGCTATTCTGTCCTTCATGGCTTGCCATGATCTGCATGCAGTAAGCTCCTGTCTTACTCCCGGAGGGGAGAAAAGGTGTGCTGCACAGCAATTTTTAGTTGTGTTTTCAGTCACTGTAGAGACAGAAGGGAAAAGTGAGCTGCAGCAGAGGGCAGGACTCCCGGCACAGTGACAGGAGGAAAGAGGATGTGACAGTAGAAAACAGTTTAGAATCAGGGCAAGAGCTTGTGCAAATCAGGCTGTTTTGTCAGTTGTTTCTTGTCAGAGATAGATGAGCACACTGTCTGAGAAAGTGGGATGATTTGGGCAGAGCAAGGTAAAACAGCAGGCAGGGGCTGAGGATACTCCTAAGGGGAACCTAAGGGGCACATAGACCTTGCAGTCTCATGGGAACGGACTTTTCCCTCCTCTCTATTCTATATTTATATTCATCACCAAATTGTGTGCATTTTTCTTCTGCCAGCTTTCTTCTTTGAGGTCAAATAGCTTTTTTTATCGTCATGATGTACATGAGTACAAGCAAATTCTTTTTTGTCATCAGCTGATCTGAGGCTGCCCAGAGGCTGAAGTGAAATTTGTTTAACTTTACAGTGCCAGCTGCTGCTTCAAAGTACACCATCCCATTCTGTGCTGTCTGTAGGTAGCAGCCTTATCTCAAATTCCCCCAGGGCTTTGCATCTCTGAACTTCTTCCAGCTCTTGGCATGGCCACCCCTGCTAAAGTCCACTTGGAGATTTTGCACAGCAGCTCCATGGGGCTGTGAGAGCAGAAAGCTGCTGCAGCCCTTGTGCAGTACCATAGCTTGTGGGGGATGAAATGGACTGCAAAACCTCACCTAATCACTAAGTTTTTTGTGTATTGCTATGTGTGAAGTTGGAGCCTCTGTTCTCCAAATGCTGTGTAAAATGCTGTTCAGTGAGGGACTGAGTGCCAGAGCTAAACCATGACCCTGTGCAAGGGGCATCCAGCTGCTCTGGAAGCTGACACATTTCTGGAAGCTTTTTGGTGTAGCTCATGGATGAACAAATCCATTGCTTCTTTAGGTCAGTGAGTTATGTAGATTTGCAGAGATTTCATGTCCTCCTCTAAGTCAGCTGGATATTATTACCTGCTTGAGGATCTGATCTCCCCTTTGTCATTTTATCAGTGCTGCTTTGTGTGGCATTCCTGTCCATCTGGAAGAATGCCCTGTCCCTTCCCTGGCCAGCTCCCCCAGCTGTGGTTTGAAATGGCTGTGCACTGATGGGTACCACAGCTGGTTGATGGGGATGCTGGAGGAGTGAAACGTCTCACCTTGTGCAGTCTCAGGCAACTGCTTTGGCCAAGTTGGTGTCCTGGACCACAGACAGAGGAAGCATCCAGGAGCTTCTGCTTTTCCCTCCTCATTCAAGTTTCCTTCGCCTGGGGCCTGTCCAGCCCCAGCTGGCTCTCATGAGGCAGGATAGAGATGGGGCCCTGAAAAGCACATGGGATGAACTTGGAGAACATTTAAATACACAAAGCATTTTCAGTGTTTGGGAGTGAAGGACATAGGTTAGCACAAAGAAGTGTATTTAATCAGAGATAAAATGGGGAAAGAACCGCACAAGCAAATATTTATCCATCAGTGTGCTCCCTGTTCCTCACCAATGAACTTGGTAGTGTGATTGTATTAGGCGAGCCCAACATGCTGCATGATAAAGACTGTTTTCTCTAATTATACATAGTTTGATGTCTGTAAGTAATAAAAATGTAGTGTAAATTCACTTTGGTTTTGATCCATCAGCTTTCTGGGGACTTGTTCATCTGAGTTCCAGCATCCTTAAAAATTAGGATCTGCATCTCAGCCAAAACATGCCATTCAGGCAGTGAGAGTGCTATGGAAAACTGGAGCAGGCAGTAACTGGGGTTTTTAGCCAAAGAGGACTGAATTGGCACCATCTACTGCCTAACAGGGTCCCTTACTTTTCAGCCTTTCAGATGTTCTTTTAATGGACTATAATCCATACAGCAAAGACAAATGCTATTGTATTCATATCAATGCTCTTGGCCTCATTCAAAGCTCAAAGTGTTACAGGTTTGGGGTGTAAAAGTAAATCCAAGCAAATATTTATTAGCAGCAAAGGCCAAGGACAGCACTCAGAGATATGACCTGAGTAGTGTAATATCTACAGGGCTTATGTCTGTGCAGCTACAGAAATGAAGGCCTGTCATGGTTTAACCCCAGCCAGCAACTGAGTACCACGCAGCTGCATGGAAAAGAGTAAATAGAGATGGAGAAAGAATTGATGATCCTGGAGAAGAAGTGGTGCTGGCAATTCAAGCAAAACAAGATCAAAGGGGTGATTGCTTTCAGGTGAGGTAAGCTAAATATTTTGCTTTTTTCCTAATCTCCACCACCACCTCCAAGCTTAGACGGAAGCATTTGCTTCACTTTTGTCATAAGATAAATTAGCCAGAGATATTAAGCAAACTGTTTATTTTGTATTAATTCCAATAAGTCTGCTTTTAATTTTCTTTCTTTTGTTATGGTTGTCATGTGGGTAATACTCTGCAGATGTATGCAAAGAATAGAAAACCTTATGTTCTGCCTCATAAAGATGTTAAACATAAAGCACAACCTGCAGCCCTTCTCTCATTCTTGGTCACTGGTTTGAGACAGAGCAACTCTGTTACAGCACTCTGGGATTTGGACACAGGGAAATGCCCACTGGAATAAGGCAGAGACTGCAGGTAGCACTGTGCTTGTTATAAGGACAGCATGCCTGGAACCCAGCAAAGCCCTGAAACACGTGCTTCCTCTTAAACATGTAAAGAAGTCCCCTTGAAGATAACTGCTTTATTAGGCTTTGACTTCCAGCAGTTTGTCACAGGCATCTTTAAAATAATATTTGTAAGGCAAGTTTATCAATGTTTATATTCCTAACCTTTTTTTTTTTTTTAATTATTACTGTTTTGAAATTGAGCAGGCATCTTCTCTCGCTTGCAGATCCAGGCAACCTGCACATTTTCTAAGCTCCTCACATTTGTCATTTTGTGTAGAAGGTGGGTTTTATCAAAATGATTCATAACATTATTTTTACACAGCATGACTGAGTTTGAGGATGGTAACAAGTTTAAGTGATCTTGAATCAGTACAATTGCTTATGTGATTCTAGTTCCAGCATGAGTCTTCTCCCAAAAGTTATGGCTGCCTGAGAGCCAGCAAATGGCAATTTTTGATTCTGGACCACTGACATATTTAGTATTTGACATGATATGTTTGCATAGCAAAGGAAAGCTGTAATCACTGAGACTGTGCTGTCCTGCTGCTTCCCAGGTGTGTGTCCGTGTGCCACGCACCCTATGGAGTAACAAAGCTACCTTCAAGTCAGCAGCAGTGACCTCTCAGTTCTTGTTGCATGGAGGTCTAAGGTGTCAAACCTAAACCCTGTCACTGATCCAGGGCTGGGCAGATTCAAGCTATGGGAGGTTTATGCTGGAATTAGAGAAGGAAATAGATATTTATAGATGATGTGAAGAGAAAAGAGGCTGTCTGAAGCTGGTTAGATGGCTGCAACTGCTGGTAACCATTGCATTTTTTTTAAGATAGCAGCTGCTGTTTTTCTATGGGATATCTTATAAACCCCTTGTGTTTTGTCAGAGTTTCCCTGCTTGAGTTGGAGAGGGTTTTCCATGCATCGTATCCTTGGCTTTGTTCACCAGTGTGCCCAGCTGGCAGGCATGGTTTCCCTTCTGCAGTGCCACAGAGGAGCCAAAGGCAGTGCCATGGGAAGGAGTACAATGTGACCAAGTGGTCAAGCAGCCCCTTACCTGTCAGGAATTAGACCACCTTCATGCAGGAGAGTTGGCTTTAACTTTAAAAACTCCGCGTGAGAATTACACTGTGTGCAGGAAACCCGACACCTGCAGTTTTACAAGTGAGTCTCAGGTGCCCCCCCAATCCACTAGAGCACAGTAAGAAATAAAAGGTTTACAGAGAAACTTAATTCAGTGGCAAATTATTCTAGCAAAACAGATATCCCAGAGCTTGCTGGGATAACTTGCCAACTTTGGCATAAAATCTTTGCAATAAGGCAAAGAAGAACATGGATATCTTCAACAAAAGTAGGTTCTGTAGCTGCGGCTCCTAATTAATGTCCACCCAAGGTAGGAGCAGCCCCATTACATTTTTCATATGCTTGCATTTCAGGGGTGGATCAGGCTGCCAGTGCTGTTTCATAGTGTTCCCAACTTTCCTTCTCCCTGGGGAAAGCACAAGGAAGACAGATGCAAGTGCTTTATAAAATAGAAAGGAGACGGTAAATGTTTGCATCTTTGCACAGCTCACTTAAAGATACTGTCCAAGCCTTCTGAACACCTCTTCAGGACTGAGGTAACATTACAGTGCATCTGCACAGGGAATGCCTAGGAATAACTGAAGGGAATTTATTTAATTGTAAAGGCCAGAGACTGTGGAATTGAAAAGGATTTGGTGTTTCTGAAGAGGCTGCATGTAAAATTGTATAATATAAATTATATATAAAATTATATTATCTTACATTTTGCCCAGAATTTGGAGGGTACCTCTCTAATAGGTACTGCCTGTCTAACTTAAAAGTGTCAGAGCTCTTCCCAGCAAATTTCACCTGTACTATATTTAATGTATGGCACCTATGCATAGCCAAAATGGCCCTTCCTAAATAAGTTTCATCAGGAATTTTCAGCCCTTGTCTTCTTTACAAGAATAGCTCACACTGGCAAGTGGTGTGAGCTTACCCAAGTGGACCAAGATGAAGGGAAGCGCTTCCTCAGATCTTGATATGATTATTTGCCCATCTGTGTAGCCCTTCTTTGAATATTGCCAAGATAGGAAATATAAAGTGGCTTAAAAATGTCGAAGTCTTTAATTAAAAGGTAAGCAAAACAGTGACATCTGAAGCTAATATAATGGGGGGAAGTAAAAATAGAAACGAAAGCATAGGTAAGGACTTTGATATGACTAGCCAAATGCCAATGGAGCCAAAACTCAGGCTCTGAGGGTATTTTGAGGAAAGCAGTTAAACTGATGGCTGCACTGCCTGCTTGCTGGGTGCTAGGATTGTCAGCAGAGTATGGAGTTTTTCCTTCCAAAACACTAACACTGAGAAGCTGGAATAAGAGAGGTGATCGGGATGTGTGCGGCATCTCCTGGGGCTCCCTCTCTGCCTGTCCTTGGGCAGAAAATGAGCCAAAAAGGAGCATGTCCACTCTGTGCCACAGAGCAGCTGAGGCTGAAGCCAAGACCTCAGGAGAGGCATTGCTGTAGTGTTCCCAGCCTTGGTCAGCTTCAGGAACCATGGGAGCGGGGTGGGTGGGAGCAGCCTGGCTTCGATTGCCGTTCCAGCAGTGAACACTTCACTCCTGTTCTCTCGCCTGTGCCACTCGTCCCCTTCCCCACCAGTGCCTCCTGCACCTTGCACCAGGGTGGCTGTCCCTGCTCCAGGCCAATGGAAATATGCCCCAAAAGGCAGGAAGGTTAGCTCATCTGTTGCTTATAGCCTGCAGTCTTTGTTCACGATGGCGACTGTATTGGGAGTTTTCTTGGAATAGGTGATTATAAACGGTCACGGGAATTCTTAGAAATATCATTTCAACTCCCCGTGCTTGTAACAGATGCCAGCCACTCAGGCTCTGATCACACTTCCCAACCTTGCCCTCATCTTGGAGGCACTCCACGCCCTTCCTCCCCCGAGACAAAGGATGCTGGGCTGTGAAATGCGGGGGGCAGTGGTCTGGCAGATGAGTGAGGTTTGTCGTACACATTTCAACACCTGTCACATCTCCCAGGAGATGCTTGTTACCCAGTGTGAAGTGACTGTGTCTGAATGCAACACCAAAGGACAAATCTGCCCTTCAAGTAATCAGCCTGCAAACATCCTGTGCTGGTCCAAGGGAAATGGGTGACTTGTTTCTTTGTTTCTATAGAGTAAAATGGATTTGATGGCAGTCTTTCTGAAAGCAATCCAATTAACTGTGGCTCTTTGAGAGCAGAAAAAGGGGAATTGAAAGGGATATCACACTTTTTTTTTTTAACTAGCAGTTTGCAGTCACTTTCTTTAGATATCCTCTTTCCTAGCTGATATTTCCTCTGATTTATTCCACTGCAGAAGTGGACCATTTAAGTGAGTTTTATGTAAGTCCTCTTGGCCATTTTACAGTTCTCTGCATGTTTCAATATATTCCACTGTTAAAAATTTTAAAAGTAGGTGGGGAAAGAGGAAATTTCTAGTTAATATATACCAATTTCTAAAGTCAGTGTGCCTGGACTCAATTTTTCAGGGCATTTTTCCAGACATCTAATGATGCCAGAAAATAAAAATAGCCAATTAGCAGGACCTTTCCTAAAAATTCCTTTGCAACCCAGCAGAAATTTCATGGCCCTAATCAGGTCCTTTTCTAGTATCACTGGGGAGAAACAAAACACTATCACAAGCCCACAGGAAAAAAAAAATAAAAGTGCTATATAAAATGGCTGTAGATGACTAAGTTCTTGTAGCAAAAAGAATTGAAATTAATATGTAATCTTTTTTCGTAAAAGCAGAACAGTCATGGTTGACTAAATGGTCTAGCTGAGCTTTGCTTTCAAGAATAGTGGAAATGTCAGCTGAGAATTGTGTTCATTTACAGCAGGCCACAGGGAGAGCAGCAGGCTGGGCTCACACACCATGCTGGTGCTATTATTATTGCTATTACACACACTGTGGACAAATAGAGGTATGTCTGGAACCAGGGTATGCAATCCCAGGGGTCTCAGATAAGTTCAGATGCAACTGCTGAGAGGAATACCTTGAATTTGAAAAAAAAACCTATTCATTTTCAAACATACGTATTTTGGATCACAAATAAGAAAAGCCTCACATGGATAATTTTTACCAAGTTCAACTAATGAAAAACTAAACGTGTGAAAAATGAAAACAGAATGAGATGAGAATGTTTTTTAGTTCTTCTTAGTTCTCTTGCTCTTGAGGAAATATAGTAAAAGTATGTACACGTTGGAAAGGGTGTGACTTAAGGATTTTCCCATTAAATTAATTGTACTGTATTATCCTACTGGGATATTGTTTTGCTCAGAGAGGTAGTGTAGTCTCCATTCCTTAAAGTGTTTGAGTCCCAACTGAATCCCTGAGACCCTGAGCAACTTGGTGTGGCCTCACTTGTAGCAGGAGGTTAGGCCAGACACTTCACCAGGTTCCCTCCAAACTGAATTATCCTGTGATCCTATCAAGAAGACAAAGAATGATAATTTTTATTTCACACTTTTAGGCAAAATTTTATGTGTGTGTGTGAGAGAAATGCTCTCCTTGATGGAGAGCAAGGACTTAACTGGATTAATGTATAATTTTACACACTTTCCAGGAAATGTTGCTGAAAATACCATATCAAACCACCTTCCATTTCATTAATAGCCCTCTATGATTTTAGGTGCGAATGAAAATATTACAAAATGTGGAAATTAAATAAATGACGAAACACAAGAGTGGTTAATGACTGAGTAGCTTGGCAAACGAATGAACAGGATAGTGTGAGCTGTATTAGCTAAGTAGGCTGAGCTATGTGTATTATTGAAAATATTGATATAATAATATCTTGATAATCTGTGCAGGATCAGCATTATGAGCTCTTCAGTTATTGCTAAAGCAGAACAGCCAATCTGCAATATTTCCAGGTTCACCTCATTCATCCCACCTATGATTTATGCCAGCTGCCAAATGTTATCTATGAAATTCTAACTCATTTCTGTGTTCTTATTCCTAGTGTGGGTGATAAAGAACTATCTGTGCTGCTAATCCTTATTATACCCTTTTTTTTTCCCCTGTCAATGACTTTGTGTTGTTATTACTTACACATTTCCAACAATATACCTGGAGAAAAATGGATGTATAAGAGACCAAATCTGAAATCATATGCTTGTGCCATTCATAGTACTTCAAATTCTTCAGGAAAATATTGTTTCAATTGGCCCAAGCTGTTAGAATGAGCATAGGGGAGATGCTTACTCTTGCGTCCATGTGTGCGTACATCTTGTTTTAACCTGACTCCAGCCCTGCTGGAGTTTCCAATGTTCATGGAAAACTCCACGAAGGTCACATGCCACATATTAACTTAGCAGCTGAAGGATGCATAAATTCAACAGCAAGAGAAAAATTAAATTAGGTAAAGGGAAAAAATGACTATTTGGTGATTTAAAGTCACTTAGACCTCAGCTGTTTTGGGTTTGAACACAAGAAAATGAAACTACATGGGCTTTATGTGAAATCTCTTCCATCTGTTTCAAACAGGAAGCCAAACTTTTTGTCGTGTGGTTAGATATGAATTTTTCAAACATGTTTTTCATAGATCCATTCTGAGTTTATTGTGACGCCTTCCAGAGGTCACGGTACAAGTCACTGTAAATAGATTAAATTACCATTCCTGTACAAAGAGAGGAGTGTACCCAGTCACTGGAGTAATCCCAGTCTGACTTCCCAACCTTTTGTGGTTGTTTCAAATAGCAAAGTGAAAAATTTCATCTGTGTTTCCTTTGTCTTTGGATTTTTCCAAGCAAGTCATCAATTTCCTCTTCACCCGCACAGAGTTACCCAAATCCTCTTATTTCATGATAGTGATTTATTTTATAATACTGTTACTAAAAGGATCCAAACTAAGTTAGAGTGACTCCAGGAGATGCTTTATGTATTTTGGATCCTTAAAAAGACAGCTGACTTGAGAATAACATGACAGAAGAGTCCCTTGTCATCTTTCAAGAGGTTAAATCTAATGGATTGCAATTTATATGTGGCAGAGAGTTCAGCTCATTGTGGGTTGTTACTGTCATTTAGTAGAGCATGTGAAATTTTGATAAAAGATAATCTTTATAAGGAAGATGTGAAGCAGAGAAGACGATCTCAGGAGCTGGAAAGAAAGTATCATTTGATTCATATTGTTTTCCAGTAATTTTCCGTTCATTTCCATTTCCATTTAATGCTCAGGGCCTGTCCTGTCTCTTCTGGCCACATAAATAGCTGCCAGAGCAAATGCAATCACGAGGTTTAAGGTGCTCATTACTGCAACTAGATCTATGTATAGAATGAAACCTCAAAGCATTGCAGTTTAGGAGGAGGTACACAGGTTTAGGGATAGAACAGCATCTGGATTTGTTGTTAGCCCTAGATAAAAAGTTTATTTTTGAGAAAGAATTTACAATAGGTGTCATTTTAATGGTTGGTTCTAGGATTAGGATCTTGCCTTATGAATTTGCTGCACAAGAGAGAACTACATCTTGATACAGATGGTAATATATGCAATATTTATTAAGTCGTAAATCAGTTCTGAAATAAAATAAAAAATACTTATTTCTAAGTTTTATCTGTCATTTACAGAACTGGAAAAAATTGATGTCCCCGGACATTTCAGTGCTCAGAAGAAATTGGGTTTGGGACTGTGAGACACTTCTTTGCAACTGGGCAGAAGCTTGCTCAAGTGCTAGAGGTAAAAATAATGGAGAAAAGGGAAAGGATTTTTTTATAGGTGATTCAGGTTTCTTAAAGTAACATTAGAATGCACTCTGGAGTTTTACATTTTAGAGAAAGTCAAAAGAATTACATTGTCGAATAGATAAGGGCTATAGAATAGAATGATAATTGATTGTATCATATTCCTGGCAAACTGTCACATGGGTTCTCATGCCCATATCAAGTGTGCTTGTGGGTATAAATATATATATGTTTACATAATGTGTACACATATATGCGTGTGCACTTGGGTTTCTGTAAGATGAAACGGCCCACATGCTTTTTCCTGGGTTATGCCCAGCACATTCATTTAATTATTCAACGTGAACATACACTACCAAGCTCTTGGACCTTTTTCTTTTATTTCTTTTTCTTTGTAAAAGCTTTGATACTTTTTGGCACTGGCTCATATAGTCAGTAGAGTGCATTTAATGGGCCAAAGGCATTTTTATTACCCTTTAAAATGTTTAACAGAGTTTCTGTATAATTTCTCAACATGTTCTATTTGTTTATTTCTGTATATTTTTGGTATAAGGAGGTAACATTGTGGTGTTAGGTTTTATTACCTTGGCAGTGTCATCATTAAAGAAGTATCAATCTTTCCATTATGTGCCTGGTATATTTAGGAGCTTACATTCTGGACATGGAACTTAATTCCAATTGGGTGTCCTGATACAAATGGCCCAGTAAGATGCCAATCATTATATTCTTTAATTAAGTTTTACAGAAATTGCTTTGGCAACTTTTAAATAGCTCAAAATCTGTTTTTCATATTTTTTTCTCAAGTGCAATAAAAAAAATACATCCTTTTTCTCTGAACAGTTACGGGGTTGATCCATCACTTCTCAGACACTTCATTATCTTGGTTGTAACAGGACATAGTCTGAGATGAGACTGAAGGCTCAGGCTCAGGAAGTGACAGTCAGTTGCTGAATAGCTTAGCTTTACTTTCACCGTTATGAGAGAAATGCAAGTGGACTGTTTGATATGAAACAGATGAAAACTGAAGTGCAGAGAATCTGGATTTTCTCATATGCTACACACAGGGAAAACAGTACATATTTGGTCTTTTGAGTTGAAAATAACAGCAAGTATTAGTCACTAAAATCATATACATTGTCTGTGTTTCTGTTTGCAACGCTGGTTATTGGATTTGATGTTTTTTAACTCTGCCAATTAAATATCCTGATGTGTACTTGATTCAAGGCAGATTTTTGAGAAGGACTGATCAGTAATTAGGATTTGGTTACAAAATCCATACGAGGGAGTTGCACTGAAATGTTGTTTTCTCATATGCAGAAGTCAGACATCACTATCTGGGTTTTCTAGGTATAGTGGCCTTATTAATTCAGTGAATGTGAGCGTAGCAGACCACCTTCTAGACACCTGGTGGGTGGCAACACAAGCACTTTTTGCCACCTGAGTTCCAGTCTGTTGCACAGCTCCATAGAAAGAAATGGTTCATGGTTATAACAACTCAGAGTCAGATTTCGTTTCTGAGCTCTGCTGAGCTTTGCCTTTCAATAGGCAAGGGGGCAGCTACAGCAACAGACTCCTCAGTATTTGGAATCTCTTTCTCACCACTATGTGTATTTTGTAAGGATTTTTTTTCTTTCTTTTTTGGCAAAGAAGACATAGCAAGAGGCCAACAGCACTGTTACCCTGTAGGCTACAAGTCCCCCTCCCAAACAGTGCTGAGAAGCTGGAGCTCTGCAGATGGAGAAAACCAGCAGATCTGTGGTTTGACCCTGACTCTTTCACCCCCTCTCCTACCACATACAGAACACAGAGGTTCAAACAGATGCCAGATCAGTGCTCGAGTCCAATGCTACGTCAGAGTAATAAATACAGCAACTCCATTACAGAGCTCAGTGATTTCAAGTTTAGTGCTATTCCCCAACAAGGAATAACTCTTTAAAAAGGATCAGTGCTTGGAAAAATACCAGCATCAAAGATGTATTCACTACTGTCCTGGTCTTACTGACTGTTGTTCCTCTCTTTTGGAACAAAATGGTCAAGGTATAGACATTACATTTTAGATGCCTTCTGCTGCACAAAAAAAAAAAATTTTGGAATTGTCAGTGCGTGTCGTGAACACAGATGCAGAATGTATGAAGTTATGAGCATGCACATAGGTATACAGGTAAATACATACATAAATACATATCTGAGAAGTAAGGAGTGAAGGTAAAATGTGTGGGGGGCCACTTTCTTGTTCAGTTTGCAGAGTGAAGCATCACTTGTGCATCTATCCTGGAAGAAACTGTTGGAAAATAACGAGATTGCAGTCAGTTATCCTTATTAGATGATATCCTAAACCGATGGGAGATGAGTAAATGCAGCATCCACTCTTTTTATCATGGCTCAGCATTTAGTGTTTATATCTTTGGTCACACCATCCCTCTGGGGTGGCTTTTCCAAAGAACTAGCTTTCCCATAAAGCTGTGGGGCAGTGCACAGCCAAGAAGCAGGTCAGAGGCTCCTCCTGCTTGTCACTGGTTTCCCTGCCTTGGAATACCTATAATCCTTGCCCATCCTTGCACGCTTGGGATCCGCGGTGTGGAATATAACGGCTCATAAATCACAGCATATCAACTTCTGCTGAGTGTTTAAGCGCCGGTCCCAACAGTCACGTGCTGCAGATGAAGAGCCAGCCTGAGCTTGGACAAGGGGAAGAAGCAATCAGGCTCCTGCTGACATTTGGAATCTGCTGCCTCAGAAACCGTCATTTTTTAACGCATGACTGAGAGCCTTATTTCAATTAGGGGTCTGTGCCATTGGCGATCAGCTGTGATGTTGTGGAGTTTGCTGTGACAGGGTACTCCCTTTTCCCAGACCAGAGTCTCCACTCAGTCTCTTGACAGTCTGCCAAGCTTTGCAACTGGAATGTGTGAAGTTCAGTTTCGAAACAGTTTCTTTCCGTCATTCCTGCCTGTTTTGATCTAGTATGTGAAACAGGTTTCTACTTTTGTTATAGGATTCTTGTTCATTCTTGCCAGATTCAAATTCATTATATGATCTAGCAGCATCAGATGACTGCCTAGGAATGAGTAGCAGATGCATCTCCCAAAATACAGAATTCCTTGCTACGACCATGCACTGGTGACTTGATAGCCACCACTACATGACTGGATTTGTGGCAACAAGGGCATCAAGAATTTTGTAAAACCAAAACCAGATGTAATGAACTCTGAAGAGGGTGTGATGCAGAGCTGGCCTGCCTCACCATAAAAGTGATGGGGAAAACATTTGTCCTGGCAGAACCTCACTGCCATGGTAATCCTTCCCTGCCTAAGAGCAACTCAGGACTATCCTCTGTGAGGACAGTCGTAGCTATTGTTAGTATTAGTCTGGTTTCTCCATTTACACACTGTTGTACTGCAGGCAGACTCTGCAGCTCCTCTTTAATCCACCAAGGATGACACTGATTCAAGCTAATGGATGAGGTCCCTTCATTTGATGAGGGGCTTTGAGGCTGTAGCCTGGGTTTTCAATCCCACTGTTGGCACAGTGAGAAAGAAGTTCCAGGTAGTAATGCCCATGAGGTTGCCAACTGCTGTACACTTCAGAAACTTGGAAAGAACTTCTGAGAAAACTGGCATGACTGGCATTTTCCATCTTTTTTTTTTTTTTTTTTTTTTTTAACAGTCATCTACAAAAACCATCTGTCTGCTACTGCTACCAGCAAGCAGTGCAGTGGAAAAGGCCATTAAACATCTTAGGAACCTCCATTCAAAACTGCTCTGAAAAAGCTGGCTAAGCTGCAGCTTGACTCTGGAGGTACCGGATGTCTCCAGGAGTTTTCCTGCTTGGCGTTGCGTTCTCCAGGTGCCTCAGGTGGTACCTTTGAACATTTCACCCTCATCTTCACAGGATTAAGCAACTCAGCTGTTAGCATGGAAGTGAAACACACCAAGGTCTTTAAACAGTGTTTTTTCCCCCTGAAGTCCTTAGGAGAAGTTGATTTTGCTGTCCCCAAAATGAAGTATAACAGTTGCCTGTGCAAGCCTTTTCATAGGCATATTTAAGTCTGAATGGACCTGGCAGGTTTTGCTAACAGTGTGGTACCTACTCCCACAAATAGTGATTCCCTCAGAAAAGAGGGAAAAACAACAACCCAAGAAACAAAACAATAAAAGGCCCAACTACTGGTTTTGTCTAGTTGGAGGCATTCTCAGAAAACACCTGATACATACTGAAATGATTATGTTCCTCACAAAATGAAGTCACAGCTGCTTCTGACTCTTTAACACATAGCTGGAAGAAGAGAAAAAGGCCTTCATTTTCATTACATCCTTGTCAGATCATTCACCATGTGAGAGGATACTGAAGGGAATACAAGGTCAGAATGTTCCCTCTCTGAAAAGCATCCTAGAGCCCGTGCTATAGATCTTTGTTTTGTTTCAGTTTAATTTGTCTCTGAGCAAAATAAAAATAATAATAATATTAATACTTCAGTATTAATTGGCCCAGATGAGATGCGTGAAAATTCCTGGATTTTCATCTTGTTCTCCCAGATCACTTGCGTAGTCACAGCAACCAGGGGCATGGGTGAGTCCTTCAATGCATAGGTAGGCCTAGACCTTCTTCCTTTCCTCTTCAATCCATCTTTGATTATGGAATAGAGACCTACCTAAGACAACCACCTTTTAAATAAAGAATTATGAGTGGGATGAGAGCACTCCATCCCCTGAGTTTCCTCATTCTGTCAGGTCTTAGCTGCTTTCACTCCAGCTCTGACCCCTGACAGCCCAAAGTCTCTCACTCTGAGGTGAGGTACTGGTGTGAGCATTCTTGATACAGGCTCAATGCCCCGTGGGGCTTTACAGACCAAAGCCCTAGTTATCTAGCTCAGCTCATGGAGGTCTGTCCCTGGATCATATCCTGGGACAGATATCCTTATGCCCCATGGATATAGCCATGGTGAGAAGAAAAGGTCTTTCTCCTAAGTCCACCCCTGCATTTTGCAGAGGCAGGCATAAATTAACGATGTTAATTAACAATTCTTCAGCAGGATGTTAGTGTGTCACGGATCGACTACAGACAGACCACAGGCCAATCCCCACCAAATTATTTGCAGGTTTCTGTCGTAGATCAACAGTTGGCAAGAGGTTTTCCAAAACTGACTAATATGTTGTATCCATTGTCTTGAGGATAATGAATGGACGCACATCTGTGCTTAATACTTCTCCGCCTTTCAGAAATTCCCTGCATTCCACAGATGTGAAATGAGATCCTTCAGATGTGAACAGTGCTTTTGAATTTCATTCACAGCTAAAGAGGTTAATATCTTGATGACCACGAGGAAACCACTCAGAAAACAAAACTTCTTTGACTTTTTGATTAATTAATGAGGTTTAAAAATAGTGGTCATTGTATAAAATATGTGTTGGACATGATTTTTCTGATGGAAAACCAGTATTAAGGGATCTAAATGCAATACTGGTATGTACAGCATTACAGGGTTGGCTATTTATACAGCAATTATCAGGGTTTCATAAGACCTTGCTGGTGATTCCCACTCTGGTTATTAGGGGAGCTCAGAGTTTTTGTTTCAGGTAACTCCAATTATCAAGACTGTCAAGAGCAAGTTGAACAAACCTGGGTTAGGAAACACAAGAGACGACTTGGGGAATGAATATTGTAAATTATACAAACTGCAGCCAGCAATTTTGTCATAAATGGAAAACCAGGAAGAGATATTTGGATGTTGAATTGTGTGCTAGGAGTGGGTCACTTCTTGCCTTGAGACAGAGGGCATGCTGTAAAGGGTGCTTTGAATTTTTTTGAAGGCCATATGCTAATATTTGTCATTAATAACTGAATTTATTTCAATCTCATTTCCAGGCAAGAGCTACTGAGTCATAAAATGGAGCAGAAAAAGCAATATGACACAAGACTTCCATAGCCCAGCTTGTGTTCTCTAGCATACGTGAGTGCATATACCATGTAGGACTGCAAGCAGGTCACCAGCTTTGGTATATACTGAGGCTAATTTTTGGCATGGAGTAAGTCTGCACACTCAAGGTGAAGACATTTTCTTGCTGTTGTCTAAATATTCTTAGAGGGATTTAAATCAAAGAATAATTGTGTATCTTTGATTCAGATAATGAATATGCAGTGTAGTTATTTACAAGAGACAGTATGAACACTATCTCTCTCTCTTTCTCTCTAGTTTCCTTTACATTATCCCACTGTGGAAGACAAAACAAGAGATTTTATTACTAAAGGCTGGGTGGCACAAGACCTCAGAAGCAGGTACTGAGGTCTCCTGGCACAATCCCCACTGATTTCCAGATCTGGCAAGTTAATCCTTCATCTGTGTCAGAATTTTTCAATGTTTTTAATAGTAAGGTTTTTTCAGTCATAGGGAGGCTCTTTCCAGAAATTATGCATGTTTCAAATTAGTGCATATGAAACAGTTTTTTTCTGTTGTCCTTTCATGGTGCTCTAGAAGTAACTCTCCACCCTTCTGGGTTGAAAACTGCTTATCTGCATATATATCTGCACTGAGTTGGGTGTGCTCTTTTTACCAGGAACAAACAATCTCAGGGAATGAATAAGCTGTCATAAGCAGCTTTGGGAATAAAGAGCAAAGTCATGGAAAGCACAGAGCTAAAAAGGTTCTTTTTGTCAATGCTCATATTCATGGTTCATAAAAATCTAATTCCGAATGTTAGTTTACACCCCTCGACTCCCCCCAGAAAAATCCATTCAGACACTGTGCATTTGTCATTTGTGAGCCAAATGCTGACAACACTGGTATTATCCCGTCTCACAGTCCAAGAAAAATCAACTTTTATCTTATGAAAAATTATTTCACTTATCTAAAATATTGCAATTGGGGTTTTTTTGTGGGGTTGCGTTTGTAATGCCTTGCTATATTACAGAGCTAGCACAGCAACCTGTCCCTTGATGGTTTCATGTTCCACTTAAACAGGCTCAAAGAAAATAAAAGCAGTGCATCTGATGCTGAGGTTATGGAAAGACAAACTTCCAAATGATAGTGAATTAAAAGGAAGATTCCTGCCATGTATTTTTTTATTTGTTAGCACGTTTCTGTGTGAAAGACGAGCCCTTTTGCCCAGGTCCTGTGCTCACACATGAAGAGGGTCCCTAACTCAAGAAATTTATACATGAGCAGAGAAGGCAGATGGGTGGGAGGGGAATGGAGGCACAGCAACAGAGGTGCTTGGGCCAAGCAGCCACAGCTCGAGCTGGCCACGGCATCCCAGTAGCCTGCCTGGAAAAGCAAAGCTGCTGGCCTTCCCTGAAGACATCACCTTTAACTTAAGCCAAATATTTATTTAGGTTGATTTCCTTATCTGGAAGATGTGGGAAAAAGCCAAGGGGCTCCAGGGGGACCAAACATTAAAACTGTTCCTTTTGTTTTTTCCCCAGAAAAGGACAAAATAAAATACTAGCATGCTATATTTTTAAAAAAATCTATCCTGCCTAATTTTATGGCAAAATATGAACTGTACAGTCTGGCCTTTTACATATTAATTATCAATGGGTTTTCTTAGCCATTGGTCCCTAAGAAGAGCCCTGTAAGCCAAATAAAGCACTTTGGCAAGCCAGAATTATTGATGCTCACTACAAACAGAGAATAAAATGGGAATATTTCATCACAAACAGAGATGGAGTACAAAACGTCAAGGAAGGAAAACACAGGTAGCAGATCTGGGAAGGTGATCCACACCCTGTTCTTGCTCCCAAATCTGTCAAAAAATCTGCCGTAAAAGATTCCTCAGACTGGCATGTAGGAACAGCTTTTGGCTCTGCTATTAGTCCAGCTTGTTCAGTGTCAGGCTGGATGTCCCTGGGAGAGGTGTGAGGATTTGAGGGGCACCAGGATGCGTGTGTGGAGAGACATAAGTGTGTGGAGAAGAATATTTCTTCCTCAGATCTGCAATCAAAACAAAGCTCTGAAGCCTGAAAGCTACAAGAGTCGAGTCTGTAGAAAAAGGTGTGTTCTGTACCAGAGAGTTTTCTCACCACAAAAGACAGCTCTTTGAGCAGGCTGGAGAGACCCCTGCCCAGTCAGCCCCGTACAGCTGCAAAACCTGTCCGAAACAAATCCAGATGCTCCCTATTGAAGTTTCAGGCAATGTCCTACAATAGTCCCCAAAGCAGAGGAACTGAAAGGAAGGAGTTTCAGAGGCAGGGTGGTAGCCCAAACTAAGCAAATAACTGTTTTGTTTGACATTCTGCCCAAGGCTCATAATTGAAAGAAAAAGCTCTGACCTCTAAGAAACCCCGGGTGTGGTGGAAAGTGCTTCCTGGGCTGGGGGAACGGGTGAGCCGCCCTGTCAGCTGCCTGGGGCATGGGTGAGCAAATACGTGGTCTCTGGCTGAAAAGAGATTATGATGGGAAATATTTTGCACGGATTCATACTTAATGATTTTCAGGATTACTCAGGTACTTTTGTTATAATGCTTCAGTAGAAACCTGTCCTTAAGGGCTGTGAGAATAATCCTATGAAATAAAAGTTGCTGATGCTTTGGCACAAGCAAAGTTTCACTCAGAAGGCTTAAAATTTTCCAAGCTCCAGAAGCACAATCCCGCATGGCAGAGTCCATTGATGAAGGGACAAGTCATTTGCTGGAATGTGCAAATCCTAATGAATGAAGATAATACAACCTGAAAGGCTCCAGAAATGAGGCTTCTCAATATACTCTCAGTGTGCTGTGTATACGGCACAAGACAGTGCATGTTTGGGAGCAAAAACAGGTGCATGGCCCTGGCTCAGAAAATACATTCAAAACAACATCATTTATTATCTGAGCTATGGCTGACAACAATCTGTTCCCCTGTTTTGGCCAGATTTTAAAAGTTCACTGAGCTCCAGTTCATGTGCAGTTCATGTGCCCTTCTCATGCTGCTGTTGTCTCACTTTGGAGACTGTGGGAAATGCTTCAGGGTAGCTCACATAGGATGCAGAAGAAGCATCATTACAATTTGTAAAAGGGATTGTTTTAATCCAGGAAACAATAGAAACATCTTATAAATGGTGAGCAGCTGGTCCAAAAAACAAATCTAAAACATTGCATTATCACTACTGGGAACTGTGAAATAAGAGTCCACTTTAATAGTCCTCAGCAGTACTCTTATTCTGGTAAATGTTGCGGTGTTGGTAAATGGAGTGTATATTTATGGAATAGCTTTGTTTTTGATGGGATCAGTGTAACTCTGATGAGGCTCATGTCTGCAAAAAGAGAATTTCATCCGGGTATTTGAAGATTATGAACAGTAATAATTCACGATTAGATGCCTTTATATATGTGCTAATTGGCAATATGACAGTCTTTTGCTTAGTGAACTGATCCCAAGGGTGATCTCATTGTTTTCTCATGATTTAACAAGGAATTAGAATCCTAAACAGTGGCAAAATGCATTCAAAAGTATTTGACCTTGACCAAATCATAGCTTTCAGTTTACTTTTATTTTTCATTCCTTGCAGAGGCTTGATAAACCAGAGAAACTGCCCGTGAGTTTTGCACCTGCTGTAAGTTACTGTTTGGTACTATTTGGAACTTGTGTTGTGTCTTTTGTGAGACACCCAAGCATAATTATGCCAGCTCACCCAGCACAGCCTGTTCCCTTTGCTGCTCCAGTATAAAGTGTCTGTTGTTCCTAAATTCAGTGACTTTCAGAACACTTTAAGAGAATACATTTTCCTGAAAAGAAAAAGAGAGGAAGTCAACAGTGTCTTGTATTAACTTGTTTGTGCTCCAGTTATAGCTGGAGAAGCCTCCTGTGGAGTGTGTCCTCAGCTTTCCTCAGCCAGGGCAAGTAAAGGGAGATAACTTGTCCCTGGAACCTCGAGAGAGACTCAACTTTTGATCTTTGCATTTATGGCATGCACTTTTCCTGTGCAAAATAATAAATTGGAGAACAAGTTCCAGCCTTGAGTAATCTTATGAGCTCCCCACCTATTACCAACATGACTGAGTATGTTAATGAGCCTTATTTGCCCAGAAAAGCCCCACATGGGACTTCCACCCACACATCCTACCCAGGCAACCAGTGGCTCCAATGAAGGTCAGGATGGATTACCTCTTCCTTCTCTCTGAGCACAACTTTCTCCAGCCCTATCTCCTGCTGCTCGTTCTTGGAACACCAGACATGGCTCACACCTTCCCATGTTGAGGGCTATCAAAGGACCAGCTCTACCCAGTGTTCAGGTACTGTGGGGGGACAGGGTCCTGATGAGCAAGTGTATGACTGGTGCTGGGGCTGCCCTCAGCTCCCCCAGAACCAGGAGGCCTTTCCTGCTGTTCCCTGACACTGCAGCCTTGCAGCTTGGCATCCTTCACTCTTGTGGGGCAAGGGGGAGAGAGAGCTTGACTGAACAGTAACAAAAAGCAATTTGTGCTCCAAAGCAATTTGGTGCAATCCCTGGGTGGCATCCTTTCCTTTTGTTTCATCAGATGCCCTGCTCAGCTTTGTGTCATCTGCCAGCTTGCTCAGGGTGCTCTTGATCTCACTGTCTGTGTTGTTGATAAAGATATTAAAGAGTGTCAGTCCCAAGACAGAGCCCTGAGGGACACCACTTGTCACCAGCCTCCACCTGGACATAGAGCCATTGTCCATACAGCCAATACCTTATCCACTGAATAGTCCATCCATCAAACACCTGTCTCTCCAATCTGGAGATAAGGCTGTCATGTGGGACTGTGTCAAAGGCCCTACAGAAATCCAGGTAGATGACACTGCTTGGTCTTCTCTTGTTGACTGTAGCTGTCACTCCACTGTAGGAGGCTGCCAGATTGGTCAGGCATGATTTGCCCTTAGTAAAGCTGTGCTGGCTGTCTCTGGTCACCTCCTTGTCTCATATGTGCCTTAGCATGGCTTCCGTGAAGATCTGCTCCGTGACCTTCCCAGACACAGAGGTGAGGCTCACCTGTCTGTAGTTCCCCAGGTCTTCCGTTCTCCCCTTTTTAAAAACAGAAGTGTGGTTTCCCTTTCTCCAGTCGGCACCTCGCCTGACTGCCATGATTTTTCAAATATGATGGACGATGGCTTGTCAACAGCATCAGCCAGTTCCCTTAACTGGGAACTGGGAAGTTGGTAAAAGAATGTGGAAAGGGATTTGACTGTGCCTGTATTTTTGGTCAAACCAAACTTTGATCCCTATTTCAAAATACGCCTAAGGCAGTGTTTTGCATTATAGACATAGTCTTTGCATGTTGCTTTCCTGAGTAAAAATGAAGTTTACCCCACCAGAGTATCCCCCTTGTACAATCGTCCATGCAAGTCTTGCATCTTTGCTTACCACCTAGTGCACCTGGCAAACCCTGGTGACTGCTCTTTGTTTTCAAGTGAGTGTAGACAGTTAGATGTGTATTGTAGGCTTGGTTCTTCCTTACCCTTTTAAAATTTATTATTTCCTTGCCATAAAACCTTTTATTTTATTTTTTTCTTCCCTACACACAGACTTTTTAATTTACATTTTCTTTCATCTGGAATCTCAAGGCCTTTGATTCATATTTGCTCTTTGTTTTGATGTACAGAAAAAGCTTAAGACATACTTGGCTCTAATAGCTGTACAAATTCAAACCCTGGTAAGGAAGAGAAATATTTGAAACCAACTCAATCCTGGTTTATTTAAAGATTTAACTTACCCATAGATTTCAAATAAAAAATAAAATCATGATCTATATTTTGTTACTAGATCTTAAAATAATAAAATCGGCCATAGTTTACATGCTTGTTGTAAACGAGGGTGCCATTGGGTGTTAAGGAGGAGAGAAAGCTGAGGTTTGCTTCCAAGGGATTCTTGTGAAGTGACTTTGAAACATGGCTTAAAGGGTAATTGCTTTTCCATCATAAAATTTTTAAAGGAGAGTGATTTTCCAGGTGTTTGATAAACACTTTGTTAAATAATATGTCTAACATAAAAGGTTCAATGAAAACCTTTTTTTTTTCCCAGAAACTAAGTATTGCAAAGAGAGAAGAAAACCCAGCTCCTCCAATGTTGTAGCACCTCAACTAGAAAGAATGTAAGGGGCTGCAACCAAAGAGTTACGGGGGTCCAGCACTTACCCATTATTGACTGCATTCAGAGGGAAGTCAAGAGGCAATAGCAACTACTTGAAATTTTATGGCTGAGATATTAACGGATTAATTAATTTTTTTCTTTCTTTAACACTGTTCACAAAAAGAATCTCAAATTGCAAAATGCACGTAGCTTTCCCCAGTCTGGGAAGTAAAAAGCCAAAACCAAATATGCACGTTTTTAAATGCTTTCTCTGTAATGTGTCACTACCTTGAAACAGCACCTCAAAGGAGTCGCAATGTTTCTAAGTCATGATACTTATAAATGCAGAAGAAATGCTGATGCTTTAATAATAGAAGTCTTCAACTTGTAGTTGTGGCATGGTGGCTTTTTTCCTTTCCAGGAATGCTTTGAGTTTTCTCTCCTTTGTTCAAAACACAAAATGAATCCAAACTCTGTATGTGCCTTCTCTGGATTTACAACCACGTGTTTCTGCAGTCCCTAAAACTTCAAAGGGTTAATGCTGAACAAATCGATAAAAAACTTTTTCCTAGATCTGTGAAAAAAGGTGTGGGTGTTTTGTATAAAAGAAAACAGGATCCTCTCGTTGCAAGGTAGAAGAAAAAAACCTCTTTTCCTCCAGTGTGGTGTGTCTTCCTAAAACTTTTATCCCATAGGAATATCTGTTTTCAGCAGTAAAATGAAAGTCTGTGGGAGGCAGTGAAGGACACAACTAAGCCAACAGGACAGTTTTTCTTGTTTTCAGTATTTGCATCCTCTGAGCTTGACCTCTGGTGGTCAGTGCTTTCTGTGCTCAGTATAAATGTGTCTGCTGAGGAATATTCATGGAGCCCTTGCTGCTGCTTCCCTTCCATTTCAGTCCCCCAAATGGGGCTTCAGTGGGGCTCAGACACTGCTCAAACCCTCCCATCCTTAAACATTACTAGGGCCACTCCAGCCTGAGAGCTTATGGGTTGAAAAGGGCTGAGTAGGAAGGGATTTGTAGGCTGCATTTCCATGTTGTAAAACACTTTCCAGAACTGGCAGGAGCTGATGCTCTACAGGATAATTGCTCTTTCACTTTGGGAACTGGAAGTAAAATATAGAGATCCTATATATGTTCTCTTTCTGATGGATGGTGATGAAAGGAACTGTCCCTCATGTGCTGCTGCTTTTTATTATTATTACAATAATAGCATTATGAAAAGGTTTAAAGGGGATTTCTGTTACTCTGATGCAAGAAAGGTTGTATTTCACTAGCAGCAGTTCCCCCTCTGTATTATGCTCCTGTGAATGCACGATACTGTCTGAATGCTTGCAGGTAGCCTGGGTGTGTTTATCAGTTTTGATAACCAAGCCTTTATAAACTCTTTATCTGCCTAAACAAAACGGAATAAACACCAGATTTAGCTGATGCCACCATATTGGTAGCAGGGGAAGAGAGAAGAAACATGTTTCTGTGATACGCCTTGTTTTACCCAAAAGTCACATGGAAGCTACTAAATACTTTACTATGCAAGAGTATATGGTGCTCAGGGCCTGGAGAAAGCTGCTCAAGGGGAAATAGCTTGGTAAGAATGAAGGGGAGCAGGGGATGGAGGCAAATAGACCGACCAGCATGCAAGGAAGTTATTTGTTGCTGGAAAAATAGTTCCTAGAGTGGCAGCTTCTCCCCTCTTGCTTCCAGCACAGCAACAGGACATGCAATGGTGCAACTAACTGTGGTCTCCATGCTTGAGCTTGGATATGTCTGTGTCCTGCTGATCTGCTGCAAAACATATTAGTTTAGCAAGCATTCATTAGTAGTGACTGCCAACATTTATGCCTATTTGCAACTTTTATCTGCTCAGACATATTTAGGTCTCTGAGGTACTTTTACTATTGCCACCTCGGCAGTGTGAGGAGACCATTTTCAGTTTCATCATGTACTTGTTATGAAATAAGAGCTCTCCATTATAGGTGGCTTTATGGCTAGGTACTACACCAGGAATTTAAAAAAAATCCCACTTTATTTTCCACCAGACAAATATCCTGCTGTTTTGGCCAGTCTCTGAGAACGCAGCAGAAAAATAACTGTAATCCACTTCCCATGTAGTGTCTTCTTGCTTCTTAGAGAGTTTGGCTAATTTCACTGGTGGTTCTCCCATTTCTTATCTATGCCAACAACTATAACTTCTGGTATTCAATTACTCTCTGGTCCTGAATTTCGAGATATTTCTTTGTGTGTCTTTTAGTAAAAGCAAGGTATTTGAGTTTACTCATTTAGGCCTGCCATTAAAGCACGCTGAACCCAAGCCGTACCCTAACAGCATGTTTGGATGCGTGGTCCCATCTCCAGTAGCCTTTATAAAGGACATAATGACATTGGGAGCTGTGCACCTGAGTTGCAACACAGTCCAGGAGAGGGGCTGGGATAAAAGGTGCTAGTGGGAAAATCAGGATCTCTCTCACGAGAAGTCAGGGTAGGACAGAAAACATTTCCATGGTTCCTCTTGAAATGTGTGGACTAACTGGATTGACTGGACCAGGGAAAGAAAGACAGTGTCTCCAACCTCTAGTTGAGAGTGTCCAACCTCTAGTGCAAATGGTCCTTTCTCCAATGATGTTTTTGTTTATTTCTATCTCTTACATCTCTTACAGTTTCCAATACACAATTACACTAAGTGGTAATTTTTTTTTTTCTTCTTTAATAGTATTTACCTCTGGGTTGTTTGGTTACCATTTTTTATGACTGAAAATTGGTTTTAAAGTTTTCTCTTTCCTCCTGATAGCATTACAAAAATTTAAGTGCTTTTATTATGATATTTTTCTTTATTTTAGAAGAGAAGCTGTAATAGCAACATTTGGCCAAATGACTGGCTTCTCAAAGTTTCAATATGCAGCCAGGAAATGTAGGGGAGAATATGCAATGATGAATATTTTAAATCTGAGTAGTGTGAAGGCATGGCAAAGCCAAGGGTATGAAGGGGATGTGGTGGCTGATTCCTGGATGCATAAACTGTTTTAAACATTTTTGTGCTAGCAAATTTCATTTTTTTATAATGAACTGAAGACAAACTTTCCTGTTTGAAAGGAAAGGAAAGTGAAAGGAAAGTCATTTGAAAATGACTTTCCTGCTGGTCATTGAACCCATTGTCTTTCACCTGATGTACTGCTCTGTCATTAACTCATCAAAGGACTCACCCTTTGGAGCCTCATCAGGAGAAAGCCAGTATACTGAACCTCTGGAAATCATCTCTGCAGTGCAAAAGAGCAGCAGTCCAACGGATTGTGTGACATGGCAGGTCTTGAAAGAACAGCACGTCAAGGAAGGAAGGAGCTCCATAACTTCAAGGGTATTTGGCTGTTATTTTTAGAGTTATTTGACTGACAGATCACTATGCAACAGTGATGTGTATGGGGAGAGCTAGTGAAATAGTGCTGGAGATGGTTATAGTCTGATGTAACTCCAGTGTGATGACAATTCCCTGGCTCTTAGTGGCGTTTTATCCCTGACATGCAATGTTCTACTTGTCAGCTCTCTTTTGTTTTCCATGGCTTGTTTCTCCTTGCTTTCCACACCAGACAACAGTCAGCAAATGAAAAGGATCCTTTTATGAGTTAATGAATGCCTTTTGTGGTTTTACATAGTCCACTCTGGGTATAGGAGAAATGCATTGTATGGCTGAGCCTGTGGCTGGCAAAATGGGCACCTGCAAATAAAAGGGCACCTCATTTGGAATAAAGTGAGACGCTGTTCCTCCCCACTGCAACAGTCTCTCAGCATGGGACTTCTTTGCCTTGGGTGGGTCCCTGGTGTAGAAATCCACAGTTTCCTTACTCCCGTTTTTCTGATCAAGCCTGACATACTTAGAAAAGGCAAAACATGACCAAATGAAGATTTCAACAAAGGAATGCACCTTTTCCTATGCAAACTCTGCTGATTTCATCAGGCTTTCACCAGGCAGTCGTATGGCCTGCTGGATAAAAGTAAAACAGCTTAAACAGTTTTGTTCCAGGACCTTTTTATGGCTGCTCCAAGACTGAGCCCCGATCCTTGTTTTGATGTCTTAGGGAGTACTGAGAGCTTTTGTTGTCAGTGTGCGAAAGGGCAAATTTTATCCCCTGTGACAACACAGCTGCATTCAGGGAAAACTGCTGCTGTTATTGCATTAAATTGGTCATTTTGTGCTCTCCAGAAGCTCCATCTCTTTTCAAGAATTTAAATCCAAGAGGAAATCCCACTAAGATCAAATAACATTACAGTATAGGAAGAATAAGTGTATATACATACCCTATATAGACATGACAAACAGTAAATATAAAAATAATACTCATTATGCGAGTCCTAAACTAAGGAATTTTAGGAGGAAGAAAAAGCATAAAATATACTCCATAATAATGAAATGAAATGATTATAAAAGAACGATGACAGACTTGCTTTTAATTAAAATAACACCTGTTGGATTAAGTTTCAAAGAAGTGATCAAAGAAAATACTGAGCAAAAAACAAGGCACACAGTAAGTGTTTGGTAGATCAAAACATTTAAAATGTTTCAGAGAAGTATGAGATGTAAAAGGGAAAAAAACATTGGGGATTATGTTGGGATTATACTGAAACTTGACTAAAGGAGCAACACTCCTGAACAAATAACATTACATTAAACTAATTAGAGTTTAGAATATGAAATTGTTAAAGTTTGCTATCTCAGCTGTTTCTTTAAACTGGAAAAGGGTTTAATCCATATTGTAAAAATAGTTAGTAGTTCAGAGGGCAGAAGCTATAAAATACTGCTGAAGTTTGGAGAAACAATAACAAAATCCACAAGAAAGTGCAGTCTGCAGTCCCAGTTCTTGGAAGCCTTAGGCATGCGAAGAGCTCTTTGTGTCAGTCCATTTACTGGACTTGGGACCAGTACTGCTATCAGCAAGGTGTACGTGGGTGCTTTGGGATGTACCCAAAATCCAGGATGTTTTGTCTGCAGTTTAAGACTGAGTAATTTAACTGAAGTTAAAAACGTCACAGGCAACAGATTTATTTTCAGTTGGAGGGTATTCTTCCCCACTGCTGTTGTCCTAGAGACAGCCTTCTGTTTTTATTCTTTCAAATTTCCTCTGAAGATTTTTTGCACTGTAAACTTTCTTACTTAGTAAAGATGTCTAGTGTTCAGTTCTGATGGCTTGCAAGCCCCATTTAAATCAATAGGGATTGTGAATGCCAGAAATTCATAAGAGGACTCCAGCACACTGAAAACTTGTGGAGGATGTTATGGCTGACTGCTGGCTCCTCTTGCTGGTGAAAGATGCTGAGGCAGGCAGCTAGCCAGCTGCTCTCCCCAGGAGGGAGTTAGTCCCTGGATCTCAGTTTGGGAACGGCTGTCTTAAATAATTTTGTTCAAATATAGTGCCTTTTATGTTCTTTCCAATTCTCTGTCCCTCTCACAATTACCATTTCACATGGGAAGCATGTACCCTTTCTTCTTGTTCCTCTCCTTTTATTGAGATGGGCTGTCAGTGTTTTACTCCCAGTGCATTACATACTTAAACACATATACGTACGTGTGTACCCTATGGCAGAGTGAGGTAAAAAGAAGTGAATTTGATCCTAAGCTTCTAGGGTTTGCACAGCAAGTATGAAACAAGATGTGGTTTACATGTTTGGGGTTTTTTTATGAGCATACCGCATGAGACATTGTGTAGGTGATCAGTATGTTATACTATCTGATGGGCAAAAGCATTTTTGACATACTGTAAGTGGTAATTATCTCTTTACTAAGTAATTTTTTAGCTGGCTGATGAAGGCTTTTGATATTCTGTTTATCACAGTTTAAGGGCTGATTTGAAAATCACAGCACTGCACTACAGACACTGTACTCCAGCAAACAGATGGTACAGAACCATCAGCTGTAATCTGGGAGTAAACAAAGACAAGTGAAGTTTGGTATAGAGTTTTGAAGATAAGATGTAATTGTGTTATAGAAGTGTAAGGATGCTGTGAACTAATCTTACCCTGCCTGTATGGTAAAGAACAAGCTGTATTTAATCTGGCATTATAATACCATTTTTTTGCTATATTACTGAAACTTCCAGCTTTGGTGCAGTAGGGAAATCATCATGTCTGATTGACAGTTAGGAAAATGGGAATAAATGGGTTGCATGTGTGTGGTTTTTCCCTTTGTCAAATACATAGGGCCACTGAATGACAAACAGACTCCGTGAAGTTGTTTACCAAGGAGAAGAAATGCATAAAACAAAAAGCCACCAGGCTCTGCACAAAACGTGGAGAATACTACTGTTTTGGAAAGCGAGAGAGCATTTGCTTCTAAAATAGAAAGGATTATGTGATTATGTTGTCTTTCCTAAACATAGACAAAAGGTGAAGAGATCACACAATATTTGTTTTTCCACCGGATGGTTTATTTGAATGTGTTTAGGGTGGCTGGGGGGCAGGGGGCGCAGATCCTCCTCCACTGGCAACACGTAGTATGAGAAGAAATTGCAGAGGAGTGCTCAACACTTAGAGGTCAGGAAGGTGAAAGCACGCCAAAAGCTCTGCTAGGAGGCTCAAATATTTTTGTGGTTTCATGTGTTTACCTTAGCAATGATAGAAGATTTAGACAATTACCCAGCAGCCTCAACAGTGTCTTGTTGGGCAACACTACATCTCCTCTCCAGTAATGTCACTGGGAGCCTGATATTTTGAGCATTTTCATTCAAGTGTTGTTATAATCAGGTCTGATATAATTAGGAGTTAAAGAATGGTGGCTGAAATGATCCAGCTAGAAGAGATTAACTGGAGCTTGTGGGGAGAAGAGAGAAATTGTGATGCCTTCATTAGAGCTCAGTCCAGGTCTGCATATTTTCTGTTGCTGCTGATTCATCATGGCTCAGAAGGGCATTCATTTTTGAAGGTTTGCTGGATGTTTTCAACGAAATTGGTAAAAAACCTTCCCCTTTTGGCTGCATGCTGGCATTGGAGTGCTATAGCACAAATCCTTGATTCTCACATACTCAGTAAAGAGTTACTTATTTCAGTGCCTCAAGGGAAACCACACTTTTCAGTTTCTCAGTTTGTCAGTGTGAAGCAAAGGTGTCCATAAGGCCTCTTTCTCATTGCCAACTGCTTCACTTTATGGCACTTTAAACTCAGTTACACCTTCCTTTTGTTCCTTTCTTATTTGTTTTTATGTCTCCTTTTCCTTTTCATCCCTCTCTTTATTACTTCCTGAGGGTGTGTTTTTCTTTTCTCTCTGAATTCTCTGTTTTCTACATTTTTCTTGTCAGTGCAGCAGCAGTAGATATGCAGTTGTTTTCTAGGAGAGCCAGTACTTCTATTTGTCTTGGTCTTCTCTTTTTTGTCTGTAGGAGGTAAATACAAGAGGGAAACCCATTGAAAAGGGAAGTATCTCTGCTGAGAGGGAAACCTTGGGTTCACAATAGACAACATACCTGTGTTATAATGAGCTGTGGCTAGGATACAGGCCAAAAAAGTGTGGAGCATGAAGTGCACAAGGACAACTTGAATACACCAATTTCACAAAAAAGCAGTGCAGAAATCTTGCTGGAATGAACTTTCTCCTAGTTTTTTCAGCATTTCAAATTTGCCCTGGCTAGTAATAAGTCTTCCACCACGTCAGTCTCTACTATTAACTGAGGTATTTGTAAAGTGGAAAAAAAGCTCATGCCTACAGTAGCACGGAGAGGATAGGTTTGGGCCTAAGAACAGAGAGACAAGCAGTTGGAGATAGTTTGCCCTCTCCTCTGTGTCTGTGGCCCAAAGTATTGGAGCAATATTCTGCAAATTAAATGTTCTGGGTTAAAGGGGGAAAGACTAGTTCCTGTACATGTGAGTGTAGCATTAATACACCAACCCACTTGAAATGTGAGGGAGTATATTAACTTGAGTATGAGAAACTGAAATTATCTGAGGTTATGGTGATGTGTGGCTGCATGACCAGTGAGTGTGGCCCAGTAGATTTGCCACATGAAACAGCTGGTGCTCAGGCCAAGGTGTTTGCACTGGCTGCGGCCTCACCTTGTGCATGGGATGCCTGCTGGCCCCACAGTGCATTGGGTGCACTCCCAGGATGCATTTTTTGGCTTACTGCTTGCAGTCTGTGCACTGAGGCTGCTCCACCTCTGTTTTAAAGCGTGCTCCTGATGCACACTAAAATGCTAATATAGTCATCCCTTGAATGTTCCCATTTTAAATTTGCCTTTTTCTCATTATAATGTGTTATAATGGACTAAACTGTGGTCATAAACTTCTAATGTGATAAACTGTTGATCTGTTATTTCCTTTAATCGAACATTGAAAAGAGGGAAGCAGTAATAAGATAATACAGAGGTTAAAAAGCCTGGCCTGTAAGGTAGCACGGGATGGTACTCGCCTGCCTGTGGGATGTAGTACAAGTTGCAGCAGGACTATCCACATCGGGGCTGTGGCACTGCCTATACTTAGTAATAAATTATTGCTGACACTCTAAACACTATGCAATGTATCGGCGATTCATCTTTCAACCGCCTGTTCCCACGCTGTCCGTTTTATCTCGATTGCTAATTTAATCCTGGCAGTAAATTGCTTCGCTTCTCTTAAATCTCCCCGTCCCGCCAGCCAAGCGCGGGGGCCCTTGGCCGGGTGTGTGGGGGGACGGGGTGGCTGGGTACGGGGCTGGTGATGAATGGACAGAGGTAACCTGCCCGTGCAGCCCCGGCCGGGCGGCTCCGCAGCCCCCCGGGAGTGACCGGGGGAGCGGCGGCCGCGGGGGGGCGGGAGGAGGAGGAGGCGGCGGCGGCGAATCCTGGTCCGGCTGGCCGGGTGTGCGAGCACTAGTGGGAGCTGCAGAGGGCGAGAGGACGGGAGGAAGCCCCAAACCACCCCGAGCCCGAGCAGCGCGGCTGCGAGCCGGGCGGGAGGGGAGTGTGCACGGGAGTCGGGCGCGGTGCGAGCGCGGCGGCAGCGCTGGGAGCGGCAGCAGCCCCGGGAGAGGAGGCAGCCCCGCGGAGCCTTCGCAGGCGCTGAGCACGGTGAGGAGCCGGAGCCGGGCGGGGAGCGGGTGCTGCGGAGCGGAGATGCTGCTGCGGGGCGGACGGGCACCTGCGCGGCCGGGGCGGCCCGGGGTGCAGGGGGGTCCCGGGGGTGCCGGGCC
>VZTH01016191.1:0-12740 GCA_013397815.1 Aleadryas rufinucha
TGGCCTTGGACACTTCTAGGGCAACCACAGATTCCCTGGGACCTCTGATTCCCTAAATTGCTTCAAGATTTTGCTTTGCAAGCTTCTTGAGATATCCCGGAGGAATTCCTTTGAAAGGACTGCCAGAGGTCTTCCACCTGGAATGCTCCAGCATCCTCTCCAGTCCAGCGCCTTACTGCCCCGATGCTGATCTGGAATGTCAAACACACCAGTGCCAAGGATTGGGACACTTTTCCAAGGAACTCCTCGGATGTTGGACACTGAGAAGGGGCTGGGGGTGTGGGGGCAAGACTCCTTCACCTTCTCCCCATCAGTTTGGCTAGAAGCAGGTGAAATAGGGTGCTAAAAAGTGGCAGTTTGCTTTCAAAATCAATTTACTTGAAATAGTGGCATTTTCTCTGGGACTAAAACGCCTGGGTTATGCAGGAGCTGAACGCAGACTATTTTACTGCCGGTGTTAGGGTTTTTTCTTTTCTTTGCTAACAAGCTAAGGCTGCGAAGCAAAAATGTGACATCCAGCAGTACCACGGTGGGGCTTTATCCCTGTCTCAAAACTCTTTTTCTTCACTCCACGTTATCTTCCCTATTCTAATCTTCCCTGACAGGCGCTGGCTAAAAGCAGGAGCAGAGAAAGAGAGGTGTTCAGGGTTGGAAAGATCCGTCAGCAACTCCTCAGCCTGCTCGGGGTGTGACTTCTAACACCCGCTCCATGCCCGGAGTTGCAGCAGATCCATCCTGCCTGGGGCTGGGTCAGAGCCTCTCCCAGAGACTGGGACGGGGACTGGGAGCAGCAGCTGAGGGTTGTAATCACACCCATTTCATCCCTGACTCGGGAATTTTCACACATGGGAGCGGAAGGAAATTTGCCGCCCCTGAGAGCGCCGACGCCTCTCGGTGTAACGTGTTGGGTGTTCCAGGCTGGGAGCTGTGGTGTTCCAGGATGTCTTGGCATTTAGAAGACCCAGGAAAAGCCCAAACTTCCCCTCTTTCCCAGCACTGGATACTTATAAGCGTTCCCAGCTACTGCTCCCAAAGCTGGGTGAGGGCTCCGGTAGCTTTGGAAGGTGGAATTTTTCAGGTGTCCCTGCCCATGGAAGGGCATATGGGACAAATGGTTTTAACCTGAAAGAAGGGGAGGTTTACATTGGGTTTTAGGAGGGAATTCCTCCTTGTGGGGGTGGGGAGGGGCCGAGATGGAATTCCCGGAGGAGCTGTGGCTGCCCCTGGATCCCTGGAAGTGTCCAAGGCCAAGTTGCAGCACCCTGGGACAGTGGGAGGTGTCCCTGCCCATGGCGGGGGTGGGATGGGATGGGTTTTAAGGTCCCTTCCAACCAAACCATCCTGTGAATATCCATGATTTAGGGTCACGAAGTGACATTTTGGCTCCCTGTGCCTTGATTTTCCCCCTCTGGAGCCACAGCTCTCCAGGCTCTCTCTATGAAGGATTCCCAGATCCACTCGACCATCTCAGCTGCCCCAAAGGCTCCTGTAAGGCACAGTATTCCCAGCCAACCATCCCAGGAAGGCCTCTTCCCTCCCCCGGATCATTAAAACCCTTCCCATTTCTGAGGGCAGAACACGGAATTTGGGGAGAAACTTCTGGAGGCAGAAGAAAAAAGCCTCTGCTTCTCCTCTTCTATTATTGCGGTTTCCTCCTCCCGTCTCTCTAGGAATGCTGCTCAAGGAGAGGGGTTGTGACAGCTCATCAAATCAAACCCGCTCGAAAAGATGTTCAGAAAGTTAAAGGAGCTGCCAGCACCTTTTTTAAAATCAGAGATAGTGATTTTCACAGGAGTAAAGGAAGTTTAAGTGCTAAAATTCTATGGGGTGGCCACGGGATTTGGATCCCTGACTTCCTCGAGTTCCTGCAGAAATCCCTCTCTTGTTCTGGATTGGCATTTCAGCTGGGGAAAAACAGGTCAGGGTTAAAACACTGAAATAAAGTTAATTTGTAACGGAGTGAGGATCTGGAAGTCAGTGAGTTACTCCGTAGAAACTGAAAAGGATTTGCATGCTTAGATTTTTTTTTTCCAACGTAAAACCGAGTTTCTGTGATGGAAGAATCCAAGTGACAATTACAGCTAGCTGAGCCCAGCAGAGCCTGGTTTTGTCTGAGCAAAAATAACTCTTCTGGGCCAAGTCCTTCTCCTACAGGTCCTGTAGACCCTCCAGGGATTCCAGTGCCATTCCTCCGGATTTATCTGGATTTAGTTGCCCTGATCCCTGATGATGAACGCAGGCAGTTAACATTCCTGGGACAAAGGTAACCCTTGCTCTTGGTCTCCGTGAGGAAACGGCCCTGCCCTCCCAAACCAAACTGCTGCTCATGATGCCTTTTCTTGGTCTTAAAATCAAGAGCCAAACACGGTTAGAGGGGAAAAAAGGGGTTTTACCTCGGTATTTATTTTAAGGATCCTTGGTGCACCCCGTCCAGGTGGAGCACGCTGGAATGCACATCCAAATGCACACCCACAATAGTTCAGGTATAACATCATAGGCTTTATCAATTCGCAAATCTATCAAAGATTCCCCAATGAGAGGCTGAGCGAACCCCCCTCCCAGAGGAACTTTCTCCCCCCGGACAGGCCTATCTCAGTTTACAAAATATGTTTCAGAGAAGACCTTGGTGTCTGAAACTTCTGAGATGTTTGGTCTCCTGGCTTAACAGAATATTGGATCTGTGCTGGTTATCAAACCTGAGGAATTAGAAGTATGTGGGCTAAAAGCACTTAAGAATACATAAAAGTTATATATAAGGGCATCTAGAGGGGGTGTATATAAATAGCAAAAAAAGCATCGTGGCATCACTCATGTTTTGAGTAAAAATTGACAATTCCCCAGGAATTCCTGCTGCCAAGACAAGGCCCAGGGAAGCATCTCAACACAGATTCTTCTTCCATGAAAAAGCTGCATGAGCCGGCACTGGCAGGGATTAAAAAGCAAAATTACAGCCGTGTTTCTGTCCTGTTTCAAGCAAAAAATCAAGAGAACTCGTGGGCTTTCCTCCTTTTTGGGGCTGAATAATTCCCATTTCCATTGGTATAAACACGGAGCCATTTTTTAAAGCACTCTTTAATCCACGGATATTTTTTCCCAGGGAAGGCTCTGATTTGCAGGATATCTAAATCAGTGTCAGCCGGTTCGAGGTCCAAGACTTGGAGCGTTTCAGGAGTTTCCTGTCAGGTGGATGCACACGGACATGGATCACAGCATTCCCCCAGGGAAACTCTGGGATAAAGTGGAATTAATGATTGGATTTTTCTGACTGTGGTTTTGTTCCGCATCTCCATCACTCCGGAATTAAGAAAGCAGAATTTTTTTTTTTTTGGCCTGTTCTCTGCATGGTTGGTTTTGTTCCCAGAGAAAGGGACAACTGGAATTGTCACAGCTCTGTAGGGATCTCCCATCCTTCCCTCCTGGGCTCTCATTCTCTTCCCGTCGCTCCTGCTCCCAATTCCCACAGATTTTCCTTGTTTTTGAAAGAAATTCTGAATCACCTTAAAGCTCTGCAGGTCTCTCGGGTGGGGAAGGGGTTAAACCTTGGTCCCCACCATCTCCCATTGATCAAACCTCAAAAAAAGACCCCAAAAATCCCAAATTAAACTCAGTTGCCCAATCCCGATTAAAAAAAATTAAGAAATTTAGGATTGATGCCCAGCAGGTGCTGCGTGGCTCAATTTCCCCACTATCCAGTGAAGTTCAGTGTCCTTCTGCAGCCTAAATTTGGTGGGTTTTACAATTTTACAATGGAATATCCCCTTGGAATGTCCCAGAACCAAATCCTGATGGATTAATAGATGAGCCTGGGAATGGAGAAAGTCCAGGATTGGTCACTGCCATGCCAAGAACTTCCCCTGAGAAAATGGGAGAGTTTTAAATAATACAGAAAGACAGATAGAAATAAAAAAATCCATTAAAAAAATACACTTGTGTAAATATAAATATAAATACATATAAATATCTCTTTAGCTATATAGCTACAAATATATATTAAAAGAAATAACTGGCCTTCACCAAAGCCTCTCTTCTCTCACACAGTGATAAAATCTTCTGCCTTTGTCAAATATTTTGAGGGAAATATGACAATATAGAGAATATTTATAATATAGTATTTACATTGTATATTATAAATTTATATTATAGATATTATAATTGGACAATATCGAATTACTCCTAATCAGTACCCATCGTATCAGCATCAACAGCAATAGAGCAATTAATTATTAATATTAATAACAATATTAGCCATGGTTAGAGATGACAGATAATGGACTGATAATGAAATATCTGAGGTTTTTTTCTTTGGTTCTGTGCAGGGATTTGACACAATCCACAAGATTCCACCTGATCCTACAGCCAGGAATCCCTGTATTCCTGATCCTACAGCCGGGAATCTCTATAGTCTTGATCCTGCAGCCAGGAATACCTGTATTCCTGATCTTACAGCCAAGAATTTCTGTATTCCTGACCCGACAGCCAGGAATCGCTGTATTCCCTGGCCACTCTGCCATGGGGTCAGATGAAGGGTTGAAATCTCCCTTTGTCTTCAAACATTCCCAGTTTTATGACTCTTGTTTCCCTTCCCAGTCAGGAGCAGAAGCCTGGGGGGGCAGAGGGAGCTGTCACCTGGCACTGGGAGATCCAGAGCTTCTTGTGCCAGGAGAGAAAATTTATTTTGTTGATGAGTTTTCCTGACTTTCAGTCCCCCCAGATGGCTGGCATGCAGATTCCAGCACTGCCCGAGGCATCGTCTGCCTGGAGAAACAATAAAACTTCCGAGCGCCAAGGGAACGGCGCCAGAGGAGCACAGCTGGCAACTCATTCCTGCCATTAATGTGGTTTTTGGAAGCTCATTGACTCTTTGTCCCCAGAAATTCCCAAGGGTCTTTGGATAAACGGCAAGGAACATTTGGAGGATCCTCAGGAAACATTTGGAGAGGGGGAAGAACGTTTCTCACAGACAGGAGATCACGGAATCATAAAATGATGGAATGGCTTTGGTGGGAAGGGACTGAAAGCCAATCAAATGCCACCCCTGCCATGCGTAGGGACACCTCCCACTGTCCCAGGGTGCTCCAAGCCCCATCCAAGCTGGACTTGGACACTTCCAGGGATAGGGATCTGCTGTGTCCCTGTCTCTCCCATCCTGGGAGCTCCGGATGAGTTTCCCAGTGCCAAAGGAAGGGGAATAATCCCTTTCGACCCACCTATCCCTCCCAAATCAGGCTCCAGGTGCAGCATCTGCTGCTGGTTTCCAAAAAAACAACCCTGGGGCAGTTTCCATCATTAAAATCTTGCAGGAGATGAATTTTTGATCCATAGAGGGCTCAATTTCCCACCCTTCATCCTCCACATAGACAAGATCCAATAGATTGGGTCTCACAGAGAATTCCAGAAGGATTGCTGTCTGCCTGGGTTGTTTTGGCTGTATATGTCCACCAATCCATTAGTCACCAGCACCGTTCCCGTGCGGTTAGAGATATCCATACTGGAGTGCATTGTCTAATTCCCAGCACTCTATTGATTCCTGGCTCTGCTCTGAAGGGCACTGACTCATCCTGCGGAGCTCCGGTAGAGGAGCTGTTGATAAAAAAAATTTAACATTTGGAGGCAGAGGATGGGGATGAGAAATGCTCCTCCCCCGCAGACATCCAGGGATCATGAGCTGGATTCACAATGGGAAGGTTTTTTTCCCCCCTCCCCCGATACTGAGGGCATTCGTGGTCCCTATAAGATCATTTTTTGGGGATGGATTTGCTGGGATAACAGGGTATGGCTTCCCACTGCCAGAAGGCTGGGTTGGGTGGGATATTGGGAAGAAATTCTTCCTTGTGAAGGTGCTGAGGCCACGGCACGGGCTGCCCACCCCTGGAATTGTCCCTTCCAACCCAACCATCCTGTGATTCCATGGATGCACAGCCCTCCGGACAGGCATCATTCCACAGGACTCACAACCAATGGAAAAGTCCCAATGGGGAATTTCTTTCTGTGTATGAATGTTAGACAGGACAGAAGGGGTTCCTGGAGAGGGAAATTTTCCCCTGGTCACATCAGAACATAACCACCCTGGCTTTTATTCCCTCAGAGTATTCCAGCTGGGATCTGAACTAGACTGAGGAAATGAATCAGAGAATCCTGGAATGGTTTGGGTTCGAAGGACCTTAAATCCCAGCCAATGCCACCCCTGCCATGGGCAGGGACCCCTCCCACTGTCCTAGGGTGCTCCAACCTGGCTTTGGACACTTCCAGGGATAGCCACAGCTGCTCTGGGAATTCCATCCCAGCCCCTCCCCACTCTCAGACTTTGCACCAGCCTGAGCTTTACAAAAAAAATCCAGACTCTTAAACTTCCAGATCCTATTTTTATTTATTAAAGCTAAAAATGAGAAAAAAATGAGTGGAGAGAGAAAACCGCACATTCCAATGAGGGAGAGCCATCCCTCAGCCCTGGATCAATAATGCCTGAGGAGCTCATCTTCCAGAGCTGTCATCGATTTCCATCAGAACCAGATTCCAAGGGAGCCAGTGCCTCCTGAGTTAATTTTTTCGTCTCGTGGCATTTTTCTTAATAATTTTGAAAACATCTTTAATTTTTTTGAAAGCAGGGACAGTGAGATTAATGAGCATCCCAGCTTTTGATGCGGTTGTCTTCCCGTGGAGAAAAACCTCAGAGAACTCGGAACAAGACTGGGAGGGCCCCATCCAAAAGGCAAAACACAAAAGGAAGAATGATAAAGTTGGGTTTTATTTGATAAGCGCATTTTTTTCCCTCCCTCCCATGACCTCATGAATTCTTCTGCACAACCTCATCTTGTCAGGACACATTTGATGTGGATCCAGAGGGATTAAAGGAGTAGGTGTTGTGGCTCCGGTGCCGCGGGGAATGCAGCATTCCTTCTTCTTGACGCACAGCAGCCGAGAATTTGACTCATGTGGCTCCTCACATCTGAAAAAGACAGAGGTAAAATGGTGTCACCCAGAGAATCGATGGCTGCCACATCCCTGGAAGTGTCCAAAGCCAGGAAATGAACCTGGGAAGGGTGAATGTGCTCAATCCTTCCAATGTTTTTCCTTCTCTCATTTTCCCTCACGGGAACCTCACTGCTCTGGGAGACTATTGATTCTTCTTAAACCTAAGGAAGTCATGCTACAAAAATTCCAATTCCACTAAAATTACTGAAATAAAAGAAACACTGGGACTCTGATTAACTCAATCCATTAATAATTTAAGGGACTTTATTCTAATACAGGTCAGTAAGTGAAGGGTTGTGAGCCAAATCAGCATTTGCTACCATTATGCAAAATTTCTGCAAGAGCCCCACCTTTTTTAATCCCATCCCCATCTCCTGCCCTATCCAAGCCTGCAATTAAGCACGGCAGGAAGAGAATTAAATTTGGGCTTGGACACAATTTTTAATGAGGATATTTTCTGTGACTGGGGCCAAATGAGCCCAAATCTATCAGTGCCCAGAGGTGAGTGGGGAGCTACAACAGGGAGAGGAGAATCAGAAAGTTTCCCATTTGGACTAAACTCGAAACATTAAGTAGGGTATCAATTTAATTTCCCTTCCTATGTCACCTTTTAATTAAGGGTTCATTTACCCTCTGATGTTGGTTTTGGGATTGCATGGAATTGCCATGGAGTCTGTAGCATCTTATGGAGTGTTGCCAGCTCTGACCCGGGGGTGACTGGGCAGAGGGGACAAAGGGACACAGTTGTCACCTGTGCTCATGGCTTTGGCAGTGGGAGAATGGAATTCCTGAGGCTGCTTCAAATCCCAGCGCAAAAGCTCAGGCCTTCCACTAACCCGGATCTCTGCAAATGCCCAAAATTCCCCCCATTTCTGCGGCTTTAAAACGAAGCAGAAAAATTCCTAAGGGTGCTTTCGTTAAACCTTCTTGCTAAACCCAGCTCATTAAATGTAGTATCTGGTGGCTCTTCATTCATTATTCCTCAATTTCAACTTTTTAAGGCTTTCATTTCATTCCAGTATATTGGATTTGATAAAACAACAATGGCCTTCGCAGAGGAAAAAACTTTTCCCTAAATTATCGCTCCTGCTTCAGCACGATCTTCTTTCTCCATCGCCCTTCCCATTGTGTGCTCGCGCCATTCCTCATTTCCATGGTGCAAAGGACACCCAGAGGAACTCAGACTTCAGGATGACCTCAGCTACTCCCTCACGGAGAAGTTTTATGGGAATTTGGACCTGGATGTGGATAAAGCACAAGACTGAGTTGGGTAAACTGGATTGGAATCCTGGTCCTGCCCCAGTCTCCCTGAACTATGCTGGAAAAGTCATTTCAGGCGTTTCCTGGGAGAGTGGATGCACAGCTCCTAACTCCCTGTAAGGATCCATTCATGATCCTTGGGGAAGGCTGGAAATCCTTCCACATCCTGCACAAAAATACTGGTTCAGTCAGGAAACAGAACAGACTCTCTTGGATCTGGGGTGAGGGAAGTGAGGCCCCGATTTCCCAGAGAAGCTGTGACTGCCCCACCTCTGGAATGTCCCAGGCCAGGTTGGGTGGGGCTTGGAAATTGTCCCTAAGGTCCCTTCCAGCCCAAACCATTCCGTGTTTGTACGATTCTGTGTTCCCACAAAAATCCTCAGTTTGACCGTTCGGGAAAAATCTCATGGGCAGAAAATCGTTGCAAAAAAACCGTGAGATTCTATCTGGGAAGAAATCAGTGGATCACCACTGGGGTACTTTGCCAACCCATTAAAACCAGTAGGAATCCACGGGTGAAATCAATGGAGCAAGAAGGATTTTTCTGCTCATGTTCCCAACAGATCCAGCAAGGAGAATTGTGCAGTGCTCCAAACCTGACTCAGTAAAGCCCCTCCTCATCATTCTTTCAGCTCTTTCCAAGAAATTTGGCCAAGCACGAGCTTTGGCAGGGGGCTGTGACGGATATTCAAGTGAATTATATTTCGTTGTACAAAATTAAGAGAGGAATCAGTTAAAAATCATTTTAATGAGGAAAACAAATGGAGAAAGGAACTGAATGATCCCTTGTAGACTGCTTTTGACATTTGTGGATTTGTTTTGTATTCCCTCTCACTCAATAAACTGAAGGATGACTGAGTTCATTTTGCAAGAGATGGCTTGGATTTTCTCCGAGCAGCTCTGCCGTGTCCATAGGATTCAACCAGAAAAAACCCCCAACTCTGTGCTTTGAAAAATCTTGGATTCTGCATTCTCAGAGCCCAACTGCACCCCTGGGGCAGGGGCAGGGGCAGGGGAGCAGCACAGCCACTGTTTAAGAGGGAGGTGATTCTCTGATGTGCTGGGGAATATTTGTGGGAAATTTAAAGCAAATCTGCCCCGAGACACAGCCATGAACCCAAACTGGAGAGTTTAATACATGTATGAGCTGTCACCCAATCCAAAGTATGGGTTTGTTGTGGGGAGCCAGTTTGGGAATGGGAGCGAGAACAAGAGGGAAACCAAAGAGGACAAGGGGGAAATCAAAATGGACACAGGGAATGTCTTTTCACTGCCAGAGGGAAGGGAAAGATGGGACATTGGGAAGGAATTCCTGAATGTGAGGGTGGGAAGGGGCTGGGAAGGAATTCCCAGAGGAGCTGTGGCTGCCCCTGGATCCCTGGAAGTATCCAAGGCCAGGTTGGATGGGGCTTGGAGCAGCCTGGGACAGTGGGAGGTGTGCCTGCCAATGGCAGGGGTGGGAAGAGAGGATTTTAAAGTCCTTCCCACCCAAACCATTCCAGGATTCTGTGATTCTGTTAAAGCAAAGGAAAGTGGATGAAAAGGAGACAGGAAAAACCATCGAGACTCAGTTCTGTCAGGCTGGATGAGGTGCTTTCCCTCCCAGCCTAATCCGGAAATGTCCCCACCACTGGGCTCTGTGCTTTTGGAGTGAAGAAGCTTTTCAGTTTTGTGGGAAAACTGGTCTTTCCTATTATTCTGCATCCTCAAGCATCAAGGACATCAATGTCAGTGCAGGGTTTATATCAGGGCAGCTCCCACCAAAATCTCGGCAGCGACCGATGAGAAAAAAGAACAACAAAGCAGGAAAAATAAATAAAACTGAACCAAAGAACTTGCTTATTCCTGGCAGAGACTGAAAATAAGGAGAGGGGGAGGCTCTCCCGCCACCCAGGAGGTTCTGACACGGATCAGCCACCGCTGAAGGCACTCTATAAGTCTCCAGCCTGGATACGAGATGTGAAGGACATGTTGGATCAGGCACGCGCTCCCTTGAGGATTTTGGGAAGATGGAGAATAAACACGAACCCTTTATCAGTTACATCTCTAGTTTTTAAGCTTCTGGGTTGCTTTTATTATTTTAGGTGTTGAGGGGAATAGAGAAATATTTGATTTATTTGTGGGCATGAGAGGGAACATAAAGCCAAAGTAAATCCCTATCCAAAGCCTTGGCTCTACAGTTCCATCATTGATCAAGCCTGACTCCAAAATCAGAGTGTAAAATATCAGGGAGAACACCTCTCCCTCTCCTTTCGGCCCGATAATCTCCCCACTTCCACACACGCTCTTCTCCTTCTTCAGCGAAGCCAGAACATATGAAAATATATTCATGAGGTTTTTTTTCCCCGCTGGGATTTCTTTATTCCCTCTTTGGCAGCAGGTGACTATGGCACAACAAGGAAATCACCTCCACTCCAGCACGGGCCGTGCTCCACGCAGGAATTTGCAAATTGTCTTCACCACTTAGCACGAGAAGGTTGTTCAAGATTTAGCAGATCCATTGCCAAAAATCTACTTTGGGAAATTGGTTTTTTCCCTGAACCCTTGGCACAGGCTCATTGGAATGCTGTGAACACTCGGTGCTGAGGACACTAAATTATTTAATGCTCCACACCTCACTGAGCTGAGACCCTGCGGAGCCAAACGGAATTGGGTGCAATTCCTTCATCCACAATAAGCGGGGATGAGACAGGCCTTGGTAACTATTGCAGCCATGGATTAGGGAATTAGGAGAAATTCCTTCTGGCAGTCTCTCTCTGCCTCTTAAACACCCAATTCCAGCTTTTCCATCCCCAATAACACGTCAGGCTGTGATGTCCAGGATCTCAATTCCCTCCCTTTTCTCCCTAGAATTTTTCATGGAATCTCAGAATGGTTTGGGTTGGACATGACCTGAAGGTCCCACCCAGTGCCATGGGCAAGAACACCTCCCACTGTCTCAGGGTGCACCAACCTGGCCTCGGGCACTTCTAGGGATCCAGGGGCAGCCACAGCTGCTCTGGGAATTCCATCCCATCCATCCCCACCTTCACAGGGAGGAATTCCTTCCTAATATTTAATCTAAACCTACTCTCTTTCGGTTTAAAGCCACAACTCCGTGAGAACGGCAAAATTCCAAAACTTATGCTCCTTCTTTCTCCTGTCCTGGTCAGCCTCAGCTCCGAGCATCTTGTGGCCCACACCCCAAATCTCTTGAAAACATGAAGAATTAGGACACCAGCAGAACAAAAAGTCGCCCTCGTCCCTCTTGGCCACTCTCAGACCCTCACGCAGAACAGATACAGAGAGGATTCCACAGCAGAGTACCCTGTCATCTTAAGAAAGGCCATTTTTACTCTCCCAAAAATGCAGTTTTTCCCTGGAAATAAATGCACCAGTAGCGAGCTATAAAGACTTACTTGAGCAATTAATGATTTTAGGAGCACCCCAGGCCATTGCAGCCACAGCTGGGATTATGTATTCCAGACAGTCCACACTTTTCACTGGAATAATAAACATTTTCAGAACTATTCAACAACCAACATGCTGAGTTAGGCAGAACCTGACGTTTTGTCGGTGCGAAATGACATTATCATAAAATCACTGGAAAAACTCGCTGAGGTCATGGAATCCAACTGTTCTCCCGGCCAAGCCCAACGCTAATCCATGTCCCCAAGTGCCGCATCCACACATTTCTTAAACACTCCCAGGGTGTTCAAACCTGGCTGGAGACCTTGACTTAAAGTCTTTATGAAGGGAGATGCAAGACACCTGCAGGAATTAATTTTAGATACTCACTCTCGCCGATACAGTTGAAAAGAACCCATGGAACAACTGGCAAGACAAAAGCACCTCTTTTCTATTTTCTAAAAGAACTCTTCCATATCTCCTCCCTTCATCTGCCTCGTCTCACCAAGCAAAACCCGTGTAAAGCCAATTAAAATCCATTTGTCCCAGGGTAGAACTGACACTGAAATGCTCCTGGTCTGTTGGCAGCTCACTTGCTGCTCCTCTAAGTCACAAATCACAATAACCATTCTGTGGAAATCATAAGAGAGGAGCTCGAAATCCTGCTGAACTCAATGAGCCGGTAAATAGTTGACAATCTTCTTTATAGGAACCACGAATAGTTAATTAATCCCCAAATAGGAATGGTGAGCATGAATAATTACCACCATAGATCCCCATCAAGAGATCTTCAGTGCGCATAAATTGACATTGCTTCGTGTACAACAGCTCATGCCAGCTGTGGGACTGATCCTAAAACATTGGGTTTGGGCTTAAAACATGCGAATTCCCGATGGGAACATCTTAGTTCTCTTCCCAGTGTGCTACTCCACTGACTTTCCATGAAATCTGCACTTTTTTTTTATCAGTTTGTGCGTTTGTGTCACTTTTGTCAGCCTCAACATGTACAAAGGGTCTCTAGTCCTTCATCTTCATCGCTATAGGAACCTCTTATCCTGGTTCTTATCCTTCACACTTCCTGGATTAACAACTCCAGGTGCTCCCTTCCCCTTCCCCTTCCC